>JAOSBO010000007.1:12889566-12906002 GCA_027563915.1 Erythroxylum rotundifolium
TACCATATTATGCATGAATATATATAAATGCCTTTCTTAAGTTCCCATTAATCATTCATATTTACTATTCTAACCTTTCCATAGGTAATGAGATGTTACAAACTGAGTCTCAAGGACAACTATAGCATATTGATGCTCACAAGGGTTAAACTGGGAAGGAAAAATCACGAAGGAAAAGGTGAAAGAAAGTGAAGAAGAATGATTGTGGATACCATAACCTGGTAGCTCACGTGCAAAGTATGAGATCTATGATTGTGTTAACATTGCATAACTTGTTTAAACCACCCTGAGAAAAGAAAGGCATCAAGCTATCGACGGTAAAAGAAGCGTTGCATGGGAGGTAACCTATGATTTTATTTTTTTATTTGCTCTTTAGTATTAGGTGGTTTGGAAATCTGTTGTTTGTGTGTTTCATTTCCAAATAAATGTCTTAGAAGAATAGAGATCAATTTTGATATAGGATGATCGGGAAGGAAAGCACAGTGAGGTGATAAGTGCAAATAAAAAGTTAAGGAAGGATCTAGAAGGTGAAATGAGAAATAGAAAAAAATTAAAAAATGTGCAGGAAATCCTCTTGCTAAGATCTTGGCATGTGGCAGGACAGAATAAGGACACACATTTTTATCTAAAATTTGTTACAATTTTGCCCTTTTTACCTCTTACTCTCCTATATATTTACATCTATCCTCGTTTTTTCATTCACTTTTATCTTCACTCTCTCTCTTTAAACCTAAGACTCTCAAATCCTCTCACTTCTCTCTAACCACTTTCCAATCTTCACATCCTACCTAAACTTTTGCATCACTATCAATCTCATGGGGCCAAGAATCAAGCAGACTGTTAAGCACATCTAACCCAAGGGGAAATATCTAAGTATCGAGTTGCAATCAAAGGAATAGTGCGGTGGATTACCTAGCACCCTTCCCATTCTTTTCAGAAGAGGAAGGTAACCACTTTCACTCCCTTAGCTTTAAGCAAATAACAGTTCCTAAATAATTTGATTTTGATATTTTGGATACCATAGGATTAAGAGATCAGGTTAAGAAACTTGGAGAAAGAATTAAATGGGGAAAGTTGATACATTTTTAGTAGTATCTTGTTTACAAAGAGTTAACCCAAGAGTTCTTTACCTCTCTTCTATATGAATCTAATATCTCGAAGGACTTGTGATTTAGGTTGTGGGTCAACCATATGAGCTTAATCATGAAATTTTACAGTTTCCCTTAGTCATCCATAGTGAATAAGCAAGATGACTTCTACAATACCCTATATTGAATTGAACTAACTGGGTTAGAGTGTTTCGATGCCAAAAATGCTCAAAACAAGATAATTAGAAGCCATGAACACTTATTATTGCACAAGTTCAAGTGTCAAATGGTATTTGACAAAACTGAAACCAACAATTGTTCAACCAAAAAACTTTTCCTGTTATGGTGTATAGACCATAGCATCCTAGTATATACCTCTACCTACGTTTTCAATGCAATTATTACTAGGTATGAGTTACTTGTTTTTAACCATTGTTGAATACTATGGTGTTGATAGCGATGGATTCACTATCCATCGTCTTGAGTTCGTGAACCATCATCACTTATGGCAAGTTGAAATCTTAAAAGCCCACAATATGGAACTTCAGGATATTAGTGTCAAATCTCATGTCAAAACTAGGACAGGACGGGTAAGTTAGAGTTTAGCACCACAACAATAAGAAGAGGACTTAATGAGCAAGGAGCCTGAAGAGGAGGAAGAAGGCACTCTCTGTGATCTCCGACAACACCAAAACACTTACAGATACACGTGCAAAAATCTCTAGGATGATGAAGGAGATGGCCCACACATAATGACGTTAAAGCCAGGATATACGTCATATTCATCCATACTTTGAGGCTTGAGGCGTTCAACTGCCACCTCCGACACCATCCCCGCCTCAATCACCCTAATGAGTTTGGGTTCTAACCCTTCTCTTTTCATTTTTGTTAGCTTTTCTTCTTATGTTTTTCGTTTATTATGTTTTATTCCCTCTGATGTGTTTGTGTACCTTTCTCATATTGAGGACAATGTGTTGTTCAAGTGTGGGGAGGGGTTTTTACATTAAGGATGAATTTTGCATATTGTATGATAGTTTGTTTAGGTTTGCATGATGTGATTTGTGTAAATGTGTCAATGGCTAGGCTTAACAGAATTTAACTTTAAACATAGTTTTTTAGGTTACGAAGATTTATTAACTTGTGAAATTAGTGACTTAGGTTACTTTGGCTAAATATGTAGATTAATTCAGATACGATGTTCGTTTATTCACCCTAGGAATTTGTCACATTTATTTATAAATTTAAGCCAATTGAATAAGTAGCATCACTAGTACCTTTTCAGGAGAATTACTAGCTAAAGAAATGAGGTAGGTAATAATTAAAATAAAAAATAAAAGAATTGTATAAATTGTAAGCAATTAACTATTCTGCTAGCCTTTATGTTAATGAATAGAGCTAGCAGCCAGTTAAGAATGTGATGTAGCTAAGTAACCAGATCAACCCGCATTAGAAATGTGTGCCTTTGTGTCAAAACGTTATAATGACATTCCAACTAAGCAGCTTAATAAAAACATGCCCTAGTTGAGTAACTAGCTTGACATTCGTCATAAATGTTTACCTTCAGATAAAAGACTAGATTCATGTCAATCAAAATCAACAAAAATAGTGCTTTGTTAAATAAGCTTACTGATCTTTGTATTAAGCTTAAATTTTTATGAAAACTTGGGGAGAGTTACATTTTTTATTGATCGAATGATTATCAATGTTTGTGTGCAAGTGATAGGGGTGAATAAACTTAACATTAAAGTCTACATTAATTGTATATTTAGCCAAGATACTTAGATGCAGATTCTGCATGTTAATAAGTTAGAACAACTTGAAGGATAGCGTTTGAAGTTAAATTCGTTTCATGAAGTTTAATACCATCATTTGCGTGTATATTGTGTTTTACTTGTTTTACTTTTCCATTTTGTTTTGTTGTTTTGTTTGCTTGAGGACAAGTAAATGTTTAAGTATAGGAATGTTGATAGTTGTAGATTTCATCGTGTTTTTGTTGGTAGTTTAGTTTGTATTTAGTTGTTAATTTGATTGTTTAGTGCGTGTTAAGTTAGAATTGTGTTAGTTAGTAGATATATTGTGTTTAAAGTGTTTTATGGGTTAAAGCATGCTTTTGAGCTTCAATTTTATACTTTTGAAGTGCTTTGATGTGTTTACTAGTATTTCAGGGCAAAGAGTGGATAACAAAGAAGATTCAGAGAAAACTTGGGAGTTTGCCTAGGGCCACGATAGAAGGATGATGGAGCTGCCATGATCATGTCCTGTGAGTAGACAGACACGGGGCTACTTCCAGTTTTAAGTTTTCAAGGGTCTTTTTGGACCTTTCAAACCCCAAAAAGCCCTAAGGTTGACCTAATCAGAAAAAAGTATAAAAGGAACATAAAGCAACCCTAAAAGGGAGCTTCATTTTTCTGCCACAAATGGAAAGCTTTAAAGAGAGAGAGAAAGAAGAGAGAGAGAGAGAGAAGAAGAGGAAGCAAGGATAAAAAGAAGGTCTTTCGACGTTACTGACTTCTTAGATAAGTGGGTCTCCCGATACTACTGACTTTCAAATTTTTCGATCCAAGTTCTTCTCCTTTACCTTTTCATTTTTGTTCATTCAATGTATCATATTGAAATGGATTCTATGATGACAGATTTTGGATTGATGATGATGTTCTAACTCTTCCTTCAAGATTTTACCTAGATTTAATGTTAATATAGTTGTTTTGGTGTTTTATTGATTGGGTGTTGTGATTAATTGCGTTAGTTGCATATTTCAGTGATAAACCGAGAGGGTGAACCGAATAAAAATGATTGGATTCGGTTAATGAGAGTTAAGCAATAGACCACATGATTAATCATATTAGTTATTGTGCGAAAAGAGATCTCATGTAAGACTCGGTAATTTATTAGAGGGCTTAAGATCTAATTAAGGTTGTGGGTCTTTTTTTAATTAAGAGATTGCAATTTCCATAATTCAATTAGGTTTACGATTTAGAGTTTAACGTTTATAACTCGAGAGATAGTAATCAACTCTACGATAATCTAGAACTAACACCCCGTTAACGCATAAATGGCTAGATCAGCATTAATGAGAGGAAAATCCCCTCTCTCATAAATTAGTAATTTCTCTTGAGTGATTTTCATTATGACTTGTGTGTTGCTCAATTTCCCTTATTTGTGTCTTAATTTCCCAAATTAAATTCCGGCTAATCAAATTCTTGTATTTACTTTTATGTGCTTTTTTATTTTTTATTTTATTTTCAGTTTATTAATTTTCTGGCCTTAGATAACCTAGGATTAGATTAGTTCACCCTCTTTGTGGGATCGACCCTTCACTTGTCACAATTCATGACCCATGCACTTACAGTAATTGAAGGTTATAAATTGTAAGACTCGACACCTTCGATCAGTTGACTACTCTGTTAGTATACTCAATGGAAGGAAAACATTCTCATACCAATATGACTATACAGTCAACCCAACAAGCAACTAAAAATCTACCAAACATACTAGAAACATGAGGGTGGACTTTTAGGATATTGATCGACCACGCTAAGGTATTAGCTAAACAATATATCCAAGTAGCTCTAACACTTATCCTTAAATTAAAACATTAAACCATATGATAAATCATGAAAATATTAGTCAAGGTAAATAAAAACTTTAATAAAGTCACTTATTAAACTTATTTTCCACCAATCATCCTCAATTCTTTTCTAATTATGCAAAATCTATCCTTAGTTGTATCCTCAGTAAAAATTTTAATTAATTGATGTTATGTATCCATGAATTTTGACTCAATATACCCATGTTGAACATAATATTTAATAAAATAATATTTAATCTCTATAAAAAATAATTTTAGAGTGTTTTACAGGGTTCTTTGTGTGATAAATGACACTAGTAGTCACTCTTAATAGATATCTTAGTAAGGTCCTTTCTATAGTATTTAAGTTGTTGTCTAAGATATGGGATTTACACATAACTAGTTGCCATGTACTTGCCTTTTGTGATGGATAAAGCAATTTAATTTTGTTTCTCTAAACCATAAGACAAATACATTACCTAGGAATTGACAAGTATTGAATATACTCTTTCTATCTAAAAGACTACTGACATAACCAGCATTTGAATAACTAATTAAGTTAAAGTGAGTTTGCTTAGGATACCAAAGTCGTAATGACATGGTATCACATAAATATGTCTACATTGCTTCCTCTATGCTCTTAATTCCCTTTAATTGTTCCGTGTCATCTCCTATGCTAATGTTAGACTCAAATAGCATATATAAAATCCTATCAATAATATCCACAGTGTCAAAAAAGCATAAATAAACATAAATAATTTATTTTATTGGGGTACCGTATAACATAAAAAATGTTAAACCTGATAGCCTTTCGGTTTAATCCCAAAGTAAGGTCACCTTTATGGACATTTCTCTGTGTGTGTTTTTTGTTTTGTTTTAAGAAAGGGTCTTCCCAACAATAGCAATACTTCCTTTGATGGATCAGAAATTTCTCCTATATCTAGTATATAAAAATCAGGTCGAAAAACTAACTCGTTAATCTACACTAATACATCTTCAAGTATACCGTCAGCATATACATTTGACCTATCAGCTAGCTAAATTGCTTTCTTAAAAGACCTAACTTAAGATACTCATAAATATATCTGGGAATAGCATTTAGAAAGGCCACTAAATCTACCATACACCTTTCAATATTAATTTCTCATATCTTAAAAGTGATAATGAGCATACTAAGTTCCTCAAATTTTGTAGGATTTTTCTTTTGAATCATAGCTGACAAATTCTCACCCATACTTATCTTTTCATTTTCCTTGAAACACCTTTTGTTACTACATAACTCTTTCAAAAACTTCGTATATTATGGAACCTGTTTGATTGATTCCAAAAGAGGAATATTAACTTTCAACTTTCCTGAAGGTTTCAAGAATTTCTTGATCAGCTACCTCTTTTCTCGATTTCGCTAACCTGTAAGGAAAAGGAGGAATAATTTTAAACTTGTCAATTGATAATTTGTTACTAGAATCTACTTTTGATGTTCCTCTATTTTCTTCATTCTTATTTTCCTTTTCAGATTTAGGTTGAACTTCTAACTCGTTTTCCACTTCATAACTGTTTCTTTAGGTTCTCTCAATTCTTTCCCACTCCTAAGGAACATTACCCTAGCATTTTATTTGGTACCTGGGATGGGTTTAGTTCCTAGATAATTGGGTTTCTACATGACTTAAACTAGCGCAAATTTGTCCTATTTAGGTCTCTAAGTGTTGTAAATATGCATATGTCTTCTTTTGATATTCTACCCCTATGTGTGTACTTGCCCCATCTGGTTAGCTAATCGTTTCACCATATCTTCTAAGGATTGACTAGTGGGTTAGGTATAAAAGAAGGCCTTGGATTGTTTTGGTTAACAACAATAGGTGGGTTTGTCTTAGATCCATATATAAAGCTTGGATGACCTTTCCAACCCTCATTATATGTGTTTGAAAAAGCATCATATTTCCTCTTTGTTTGTCAAAGATAACTACCCATAACATTCACATCATAATCTACAAAGAAGGACAAGCATCAATAGTGCAAGTAAAATCAATATAAATTCCACAAGCACGAGCTTAGATGATATCACCAGCTATAAGTTTCAATATTAAAGTAGTCAAATAAGCTACTTGTTGAAAATTTTCCTTCAGTTGATCCTGAATGGCATGCACATCTACTTTGTTAACTCTCCTAATTTGATTGATCTCATTTTTGGTTTTAAGTTGATATAAATTTTTAGCCATGTTAGAGATTAATTGTCTAGCTTGTATAAGAGTTTTATCGACTAATACCCTACCATTAACTGCATCTATCATGCTCCTATCATATGGTAAAAGTCCCTCAAAGAAATATTTTATTATAAATTGGTCAATAATCTCATGATTGGAGAAACTAGCACATGATTTTTAAATCTTTCCCAATATTCATATAGTAACTCATTCATGTTTTGTCTAATTCCGTAAATTTCTTTGTAATTGATCTTGTTTTACTAGCAGGAAAATATTTTTCAAGAAACAATCGATGCAATTCCACCTATGTATTTATAGATTTAGGATGCAAATATCTAACCAATCTTTAGCAAAATCATGCAACAAAAACAGAAAAGCATATAATTTCACTTGTTCTTCATCAATTCGTTTAAGTATCATAGTATAACGAACAACCAAGTATTCTTTTAAATGCCTATAAGGATCCTCACCTGCAAATCCATAAAATTTAGGTTGTAAATTTAAGAAACCTGAATTTAGTTTCAAAGGTCTTTCTAAGACTGGGAAGACAATTCATAAAGGTTGCTCTTCTAAGTTTGATTATGAAAGTTGCTTCAAGGTTATCTAGCTTATTTATGTAGATGAAATGATCTAGTTTTGGGCTATTTTTGAGTTGTTTCTTTATTTTAAATCCATCAAACCTATAAGAAAATACTTAATACTATATATTAAGAAATAAATATAAAATTAAATATCTTAAATAATTAATAAAAAATGCAATAATTTAACCTAATTATGCTATATAAATAATGTAAAAAGGGGTATAAAATATTTTATAATTTCTACTTATCAATATGTCAAAAGTAGATATACTTAGAAGATTGCTCTTTTTGACTTCTATGTCTGTCTATAACAGGCCTATTAGAATTTATCATTAGCGTTCAAGAAGCATTATTGGATATGCTCTACCAAATTTTTACATATCTGTAGTTTTTATTATTTTCTAATAATGAGAGCTTTTGGAGTGATTTGAAGGGTACTTTGACTAAGCTACCATCACCACAAATCTAAGTATTAGAAGCTTTATTCTCAAGAACCCAAGTTTTGACAAGAAAATGGGAGGAAAATTAGACACCCCTAATAAGTGTATAGATTTGGGCCAATAAGCCTACCAATCTTTTATAGGTCTTCATACTTTATGCTTGCATAAGAGGTTAACTAGTAATAGTATATCTAATTAAAGTATGATTTTACCATATAAGAAGGTAAAGTTTTAATCAAATTTCTAACTAAGCTATTTAGTAAAGGTTGGATTCAACTCTATCAAGTAAAATTACAATCTAACTAATTACAAAGAGGGATTGACTATAAAAGAGATTGTCCAAGGTAAGTTCTTATAACCACTTTCATTAAGCACAATTAGTGATTTTCTTATATATTTATCACCCTCAAACTTATAAGCATCAAAATGTCTCTATCGAGAACTTATTTGGCCTACTAGTATTCATTTTTATAGGCCTATCAAGTTGAGATTAGTCTACCATGCCTACTATAAAATTCATCTATATTAAACTCTCATAATATCATACAAACATATCGATGTATGCTAGATATGCATTATTTTTGACACTATTTCCAAAGCGTATTGCTTATGTCTTATATGAATTTAAATAATATAGAACTTATTTAAAATATCATTCAAGTTATAGTTCTACCTGTACATTAGAAGAAGAACCACACAATATGGCATAATATAAGGTCTCATATTAAGGGATGTGTATGGAAGTGGCTGCTTCTATTTCGCGAACACACCTTACACAACCTGTGTTACCTCTTGTGAGAGAACACAATGTCATACAAGGTATTATGTATATATATCCTTATTATAAATACTAATTTCTAAAGAATTATATGATGTATATGGCCATGAAGCTGTATAGCTCATTACAAATTAGGTTTTTTGGCTTTTATAAGGTGAGGAGTAGTAAATAAGAGTCTTCTAGCCAGGGAATAATTCAAGAGTCATTTTGGATCTACTTTGCATCAATCTTGGTCAAAGATGGAGTACAATTTCATTAATTATTTAGAGATTTTAAAATTCAAGAATATGGTTTCTTTATCTTTTTTTTGTGGTTGTTTTAGTGTGTTCTGTGAGAAATTTTAAAATAATTAGGATATAAATTTAGATAGGTATAACTTAGGATATGATATACTTCTATTCATTCTTTAATTAATGAAATGCTAGTTTTTCTTAAGGATTGTTCTTGTTTTTATAATGATTAAATTAAAGGAGTGAAAACAAAACATTTTGTATATAACGAGATTTAAGAGATGAGATATATGTTTAAAACACAGTATGAATAAAGAGGATTGAGTATGAGTTATTATAGGAAAACATGTAAGATGGTCCTAGGTTAGGATAAAGCCTATTAAGAGAGTTTATAGACATTCTTAGGTTGTCTAAATTTAAAAGGGATTTTGGATTTCAATTGATTGACTATTAAATAGGGATTATATATCGAAAGAGAGGATGTAATCTAAGTTAGGAACTCTTCTTGGTCTAAAAAGTTAGAATAATTCATTAATCAAAGGTAAAAGTGAATATAATAAAGTTTTAACTAAATCCAGTTAATTCAAGGTTTGGAACAGTCATTGCATTAGTATTTATATTTTTCTTAGTTATTTTTATTTTATTATTCATCCACTGATAAAGTTTAATCTATCTTATTATGTTTGTGGGTAATGGTTAGTTGACTGACAATCTTCATATGATCAATTTGTACTCGCTTATATTAGCTATAGCTCTGTTTTATGTTTGCAGTTAAAACAAAAAACACTTATCATATCATCATGGTACTAATATGTCATTTGTGTGGTTTTATCATCAACATTTTAAGTTAATATAATAATAATATACTAACATTGTGACTCTTATATTGTCATGTATACTAAAACACATGTAACTCTTTTAATAAGTTTTCTTACTTCTTTGAAGGACTTTATTAAGAAATTATTAACATTACTTAAGTTACATAAACGTATTATTTTAGATGATTCCAAGTATCAAAATAAATTTTAGCAAAACATATTCAATATAAAATAAAAATAAAAGGTTCTGATTCTTATTTTCTCTCAAACATAATAAGAGAGAGCTTGTCTAAGAAAAAGATTATCATTACAGGTTTAAGATATATTTTTTCCCATATAAGTGATAGAAAGGCATAAAAATAAAAAGAGTGAGAGTGAGATAAAGATAGAGGAGCCTATCTAATCTTTATATTTATTTTCTCTCTATCTCTTAATCTCAAAAAGAAGGTAAAGTTTTAATCAAATACTAACTAAACTATTTAGTAGAGGTTGGATTCAACTCTATCAAGTAAAATTACAATCTAACTAACTACAAAGAGGGATTGATTATAAAAGAGATTCTCCAATGTAAGTTCTTATAAACACTTTCATTAAGCATAATTAGTGATTCTCTTATATATTTATCACCCTTAAACTTATGAGCATCAGAACGTCTCTATCGAGAACATATTTGACCTACTAGTATTCATTTTTATAGGCCTATCAAGTTGAGATTAATCTACCATGCCTACTATAAATTTCGTTTATATTAAACTCTCATAATATTGTACAAACATATTGATGTATGCTAGATATGCATTATTTTTAACACTATTTCTATAGCATGTTGCTTAGGTCTTGGATGAATTTGAATAATATAGTACTTTATTTAAGACATCATTCAAGTTATAGTTGTACCCATATATTAGAAGAAGAACCACATAATATGGCACAATATAAGGTCCCGTATTAAGGGATTTGTATGGAAGCGAATGCTTCTATTTCTCCAACACACCTTACACCCCTCGTATCAAGTTGAGATTAATCTACCATGCCTACTATAAATTTCGTTTATATTAAACTCTCATAATATTGTACAAACATATTGATGTATGCTAGATATGCATTATTTTTAACACTATTTCTATAGCATGTTGCTTAGGTCTTGGATGAATTTGAATAATATAGTACTTTATTTAAGACATCATTCAAGTTATAGTTGTACCCATATATTAGAAGAAGAACCACATAATATGGCACAATATAAGGTCCCGTATTAAGGGATTTGTATGGAAGCGAATGCTTCTATTTCTCCAACACACCTTACACCCCTCGTGTTACCTCTTGTGAGAGAACATGAAGTCATACAAAGTCCTATGTATATATGTCCTTATTGGCAATACTAATTTTTGGAGAATTATATGATGTATATGGCCACGAAGCTGTATAGCTCATTACAAATTAGGTTTTTTTTTGTCTTTTTGAGTCTTTTGGCCAGGGAACAATTCAAGATTCATTTTGGATATGGATATGCTTTACAACAATCTTGATTAAGGATTCACCACTCTTTAAAGATGGAGGATAATTTCATCAATTATTTAGAGATTTTAAGATTTAAGAATATGCTTTCTTTATCTTTTTTTTGTTGTTTTAATGTGGATGTTCTTTATGAAAATTTAAAATAATTTGAATATAAATTTAGGTAGGTATAACTTAGGATATGATATACTTCTATTAATTCTTTAATTAATGAAATTCTATTTTTTCTTAAGGATTGTTCATTTTTTTTATAATGATTAAGAGTGAAGATAAAAGATTCAATATATGACTCATGCTTCAAGATTTGAGAGATGAGATATATATTTAAAACACAGTATGAATAAAGAGGATTGAGTATGAGTTAGTATAGGAAAACCTGCAAGATTGTCCTAGCTAGGTTAGGATGAAACATATCAAGAGAGTTTGTAGACATTCTTCAATTGTCTAAATTTAAAAGGGATTTTGGATTTCAATTGATTGACTATTAAATAGGGATTACATAGAGAGGATATAATATAAGTTAGGAACTCTTCTTGGTCTAAAAAGTTAGAATAATTGTTGGCCCCGGGTCTTGATTCGGATTTTATAGCAACTACGCACCACCATTAGGATTTATTGAAATAATAATAAATAAATTTGGGAACATATCAATAAAATAAAAGTTTAACATTTAATTAAAATAGTTTAAATAAAGGAAATTCATGGTGGGACTTTTCTGAAATAAACAATTAATAATAAAATGTCATAAAATAATTTTAGAATGAAAATAACTTATAAGAAGTCATGAATTAATATAAACAATGAATAACAAAAATAAATAAATAATTAACTAAATAAAATTTATAGAAAGAGTAAGAATAATTACCCAACAATTTAAATTAATTAACGTAGAATAATATGGACATGAAAATTTTTGAATTAGGCATAAAAACAAAGATTCTACAAATAAATAATGAAAACCAAATCATAAAATCAAAATGAGGAGAGTCACAGGTCTGACTCTCCATTCTCACACCTATGAGAGGTCAGTCATGGGCGTGAGGAAATTTCTCACGGTCGTGACTGCCAATAAAAATACAAAAGTCGCAATCGTGCAGCACGATCGCGACGGATAGTGAACAGTGGCCAAAAACTAGGGTTCGTCACGATCGTGCATGACTTTTAGTGAATAGTGACAAAAATTGAGGTTTGTCACGATTGTGCTTGGATTAGTTGCGATCGTGCTTATGCACGATCGCGACATCCCTGTCATGCACTCCCAAGTAAAAACTTCATAACTTTTAATAAAGAAATCCAAAAATTACAAACTTTATGTCATTGGAAAGGTAAGAGAAAGACCTACAACTTTCATGTAGACAGTTTTGTCTAATTCAGCCTGTATCGACACATTTTAATCGTTTAAATATAGGATACCGTTTCTATGAGACAAATTTTGCTACTACCTATACCAATAGCAATGATGCTATCTTATAAAGGTCATATCTTTTGCATATGAAGTCCAAAAATTTTGAACTTTATATATACCATTAGAAAGCTAAGAGAATGATTTACAACTTTTATGAAGACTATTTAGCCTAATTTTTCCTAGAACAATACAGTTTATTCCCTGAAGTTTCAGACCACATTTTAACCCTTATTCTCAATTTTCATTCGTCTTCTATCAACATCTATATATATACGTAAAACCAGTAACTACAACCACAAGACCCGAATCCAACTTTCAATTCCATACATACATCTTTCAGTCTAAACAATGTTACTTAAAGAAAATCCATCCCAAAGGCCATCACGTAACAAAAATTTCACTTCCAGTCACATTAACATTTGACAGAACAAAATATTTTACACATATACATATGAAAATTTCTACAACTTTTTCTGTCAACTCTTAACAAATCGAGTCTTAACACAACTTTAAATTAGAAATCCCAAAAACCACATCAGTAGCTAAATGCAAAAGACTTTCATGGATGCTCATGCTTAAAATGATTCTAAGTGCCAAAATTTTCTGATCTACCTAGTTAAGTTACAAAAGATAAAAAAAATCCTTGGAGTCTGTCGAATTTTGCAAGTTAATGCTGATCTGCTTTTGCTTCACTTGAGAAGTAGAAAAATAGTGGGGTGGGCTAGAAAGCTTAGTGGCTAATACATTAATAATGAACCATACACAATCAAGTATATATATTATATCACATATTTATAAACCACAAACTAGACTTAGCAAATCACATACAAAATTTAAGACTTTCACATATATCTGAACACATTACTACATAATTCAGCCCATATTTCTCATTCAATCATCACAAAGTATCAATCAATGCTCCGTATCCAACAATTCAGATGCAATCATAACAAATGTCTCGAGAGAATCCCATAGAACGAAATGGCGAAAACCGAAGTTTACACCATGAACGAAATGAGTCCATCTGACGGAGCTCATATGCAACAAGCGAGCAGCTGGGAGAAGGCTTTAAGTTGATGTGCACGTGACGAATGAAATGGTATCTCTCTTACCCACACAAGTCAAATTTTTAATGCTCGCACATTTCATAACAAATTCATACTTTCATGCTTTTTACTCATTTCTTCTTTTCATTCGTACTAGATGCAATAAAATCTTTCAAACCTAACAAGTTATCAAATCACAACCCATTTTTCCCACATCCACAATGAGTATAAGTAAGCATTTAATTACACATATAAACACATAATTTCAGCTCATCATCACAAAAACTATAACCATATTACCCACCTATTTACTTAATACTCCCAAGATCAAGCTTGCTCTTCTCCTTACTCTTGACTTCAACTAGCTCAATTCCCTTTCAAAATCATATATTTTCATTTAATCAACAGACACAAATGAAGCTTTCCTTAAACCTAACTATCCATGAATGAGCTTAAGCTTGATCTATTCTTAATTTCTCTAACTCAAAGAACTAAGATCTACTTAAGTACATAAAAGAAATCTAAGAACATAATTCTCTTATTCCTCTTCTTTCCCTCTCTTCATTTTCATCACATCAAACCTATTTTCTCTACTTCCTTCATCTATAAAAACAAAAAGAATAGGTAAAGAATACCTAAAAACTCATATGAACTTTTCCCTTCTTCTTCCTTCTCCTTTTCTTTCTTTCCTTTTTCTTCCCTTTCCTATACTTCAGTTTCTCCTTCTTTCCTTCTTGTTTCTTCCACGACTCTCTCTTTCGTTTTATTTCTTTACTCTCACGACTCTTTCTTCTCTTCTTTATCTTATTAGTTTAAGACAAAATGTTTAACTTTCCAATCTTACCCTTCCTTATTAAATCTAATTCCTAATATCTCCTTATCTTCATTTTAATTCTATAATTTTCATTCATGCGAACATACGAAAGTAATAATAAATCATATTAACTCCAAAAATATTCTAATTCATAAATTCTAACTTATTTTCACACTTGATAATTGAATAAATAAATCCTAAGAAAAATCGGGACCCAACAATAATTCATTAATCAAAGGTAAAACTGAATATAATAAAGTTCTAACTAAATCTAGTTGATTCAAGGTTTGGTACAGTCTTGGTTATTAATCGCATTAGTATTTATATTTTTCTTAGATATTTTACTTTTATTATTCATCCACTGATAAAGTTTAATCTATCTTATTATATTTGTGGGTAGCAGTTAGTTAACTGAAAATCCTCATATGATCAATTTGTACTCGCTTATGTTAGTTATAGCTCTGTTGTACGTTTGCAGTTAAAATAGAAAACACTTATCATATCATCATAGTACTAATGTGTCATTTGTGTGGTTTTCTCATCAACATTTTAAGTTAATATAATAATAATACACTAATATTATGACTCCTACATTGTCATGTATACGAAAACACATGTACCTCTTTTGATAAGTTTTCTTACTTCTTTGAAGGACTTGATTGAGAAATTATCAACATTGCTCAAGATACATTCACTTATTATTTTAGATGATTCCAAGTATCAAAATAAATTTTAGCAAAACATATTCCATATAAAAGAAAAATAAAAGGTTCTAATTCTTATTTTCTCTAGAACATAATAAGAGAGAGCTAGACTAAGAAAAAGACTATCATTATAGGTTTAAGATATATTTTTTCCAATATAAGCGATAGAAAGGCATAAAAATAAAAAGACTGAGAGTGAGATAAAGAGAGAGGAGCCTATCTAATCTTTATATTTATTTGCTGTCTATCTTTTAATCTCAAAATAATTTAGCTAAAAGTTAGAAAGAGAGTAAAATGGCTTATAATACCCTAAATTTTTCTTCAACCTTTCAATAATAACACCTTTAAAAAAACCATACATATAAATTTTTGTATCTCTTACATATTTAATTAAAACCATACTAACAAGCACCATAAATAACATTCGTTAAAACTAAGACAAGGTGGCATATTTCTCATGGAGTTAGCACATTCATTAAAATTAGGTCAACATGATAGGTTTGCACTTCCATCATTTAGGAAAATGACAAGCTATCTCGAATTTAGTACTAACGAATTCCGCATCATTGTCTTCAAGCTTATCTTCTTTATTATAAATGACCCGATTGCGCCAAAGCAACTTGTCCCAATACGAAAATCCTAATTTTATTTGACCTTTTGGTATAATCAAATAGAAAGCTTTTGAAAGTGCATAATTTATGGGAACTTTCAATTTAATGCCCAAATTTTTTAGGTTTTTTAATTTACTAATTAACCTTTAAAAATTCATACAAGTAAGGTCAAAACATTATCTTGATTATTTTTGACTAATTTGGCATTTCTATTAAATGCCATGTGTGTGTACTGGTTAATCATATTAACAAATTACTAACAAAGAGAGTTTTATATTAGGTTGTACAAGTTTTGAAGGTTAGTCACTGATCTAAAAATTTTCATATTGAAAAAGATACTTTTTTAATTAAATAAATTGTATTTCTAATAATACTTTACAAAAATTTTAACACAATGAGTCAAATGATAATTTAATGAGTTACATCTATTCAAAATTTATATTATAGCTATTTAATTAATTCTATCAAGGTACATTTTGATCTTGAACAACTTTTTTGAAAATTTAAAATTGGTCTTGATATTTTTTTTAGAGTTGAAATAAACCTTTGACCTTATGAAAGTGTGAAAAATTATCCCAACTAGACAAGCTTTGGGTATATTGTCCTATAGTCCACCCATTGATTGGATTCCACT
>JAOSBO010000007.1:13130566-13145706 GCA_027563915.1 Erythroxylum rotundifolium
ACTAATATAGAAGGCAATTCTAGAGACTAACATAGAAGGTAAGCAATAAGATTACTAAAGGGCTAGGAAGAAAGAAACTAGGCTACACTTCTCCTAAAGACCATATAGTCTATATAAAATCTGGAAAGAAGCTAGAGCTTCTCACTTTTAAACCTCACTCAATATAAGCCTACAACTATTTACTTATAATAGTCAATGCCTTAGGTTCTTCTTCAACTCATTAGTGGTGAGAAGGAACAACAGTAGATTTCTGTCATCGAAGCTGAAGATGGTAGGTTAGTCAACCACCAAGATCAAATCTTTAAAGAGGTAGGGAGAAATTTTAGTAGATTTTATAGTCAATCTACTAGGATTTCAATTACCTGACATTTGTTAAACTCTTTCATTTTGAATAAGCTATCTTAAAAAGAGGCTCTTAATTTAGTAAGGACATCCAAGATGTAAAGATTGAAGAAGTTATCTCCCAAATGAATCCTAATAAAGCTCCAGGTCCCAATAGCCTAAATGGGGCTTTCTTTCGGAAAGCTTGGGGTAAGATTGGAAGAATGCTTAAACAAGTTGTGAGTGAATTCTTCTCTACTAGGGTATAGTTAAAGGAGATTAATAAAACCTTCCTTTGTTTAATTCCTAAGACAAGTTGTAACACCCCACCTCCATGGAGCACGTGCCTGAACATCTAGAGGACATTCAGAAATATACCCTATACAAGTGGCATATTAGAGCAGTCACATTCATTTATTTTGGAATTATACATATAACACAAATACTCTAAAGATAAACTCCTCATTTCATTTATAAAACATAATTTACAATGTAGTATTTCACTACATAATCCATATATATACAATATCTCAAACATATGAGAGTTTACTACTCCTTACAACATGTTATACATAAAATGAGGAAACTATACAAAAATACTCTATCTAAACTCCTCAATATCAACTGACTGATCTTTGAGCCATTCTTGATTCTAAAATCAACAGTACTAAGCTTCTACTAGTCTACCTTATGAACTATATCTCCCTCGTACTTGAAAATTAACATTTTCAATTTTGATAAGTTTTGTAAACTCAGTGAGTGAACCATCCTCGATGTTCTCACTCAAATCAAAGACATGGATTCATATTTCATTTCAAAAACAAAGCATATCATCAAACATTTCATATCACTTCACATTTCATTATGCTTCAACAAATACAATTTGTATCCATGAATTCACATTTCCATTTTAGAACAGTACAATTAATTCATTTCAATCATTCATATAACACATATCCATTTGTATATGTAAATGCACATGTGACTCCACTTTCATTATTACTTTGTTGTGACCGAGAGCCTTTTTAACTATCATGCTTCTATTATATGAGACTCATTAATAATTATCTCATATGTATTGTAGATATTAGGCTCATTTTATATACTAAACTTGTGGCTCTTTACGCGCATTTATGAGCTTTAAGCTCTTTTTCACTGGTCACTCCGGTCACAACTCTTTTATCTGATCATGGATATGAATGTGATGCAATGCGTCTAGTCATATATAACACTTTCAATAACATTCATTCATTTCAAACAATAACTTTCATTCATTTTAGACACAGTTATTTTTCATATTCATCAGATCTAAGTTCGGCATTCAATGTCCCATTGAGCACACATATTTCTTTAGATTCACATTCAATTATGAATACTCCCAACACAATCTTAATTATCAAACTCCTCAATCCATAAATGTCCAGAATTATTACATTCACATCAATAACAATTTAATAATTGAAATTTAAGCAGATACAACCAATCCTAGTGAGAAACATCTAGGTTGACTCATAGTAAGCTCCAAATTAGCTATTGCCTTAATGAGTCGGTAACGTCTAGATGTTGGTGTTTGACTTGAGTGTCTAAATCATGCAATACACACACATTTATACGCATTGCTAAATTTATCAATCACATAAGTATTCAATCATACACATATGTATATGTGTTATGTTCAATGCATGCTCAATTGACTTTTTCTAGATATGTATCCTTAAATCACAAATCATGATCGTTTAAACATTATCACTTGTATATGTCTAGCTTGCACTTATGTTACACCTGAAAGAAACTTGATTATTCTAATCTCTTTAATCATGCATTCTTTAATCCCTTTTCTAACATTATATAGTCACACAATACCTAATTTTCATTCATTTATATCTAAAGCACCGTACTCATTCTTTTGGATTCACGTTTACAATCATATAAACACCTTTATTCCTATAACACTCATAATTTTCTAGGTTTAGATCCTTGATATCTAACAATACATTCTTAGGCTATAACTTCATTTAACAACCTAAACATATCAAACACTTTAATCAACTATTCAAGCATTAAACTAGGTTCATTTCAAGCCTCAATCGAGTCTAAATACACTATAGCAAAGTAACTTATCATTAGTTGATTAAACATTCACTCAAAAGAGAAGAACTCATACCCAATGCCTTTCCCACAATTATGGAGGCCATCCTACGGCCTCCACAATTGTAGGATGTGTCATCCGAAAACAATTTCACTCTCCATACATTTCCCATAATCATAGGATGGGAAATTCGTGAATTTCCTAGCCAATCCTTCAATGTTTTTTTTTCAAGATTTTTGACTCTTTCTTACCAACTTAAAACATCTTATGCATAGTTCATTATTTCTACTTCATTTCCTCATCATTTTCACCTCAATTCCATCTCAATATCATCCATAAAACAATCCATAAACTATAGCTTATCAACTATACAAAAACAGAACATAAACATATACATTTAATTATCAACGTTTAGCACACATCCAACACCATTAACACCATCAATCTATCCCTAGATAATCACCATATATGTTATGCTACATATATCATAATAAGTCAATAATCCACTTACTTGTTGAACTCCAAACTTTCTTCAAATCATCAAGAAAACCTACCACCTCCACTTACATGATCATCAACATTTCAAGGAGAAAAATGTTAGGTTTTCATCAACTAGATGAAGGCAACCAAATTTTGTAGTGGCAAGTGTAAGCTTCTAACAAAAACTTAATGTGGTGAGGGCTGGCGATAAGTTCGTAAATGGAAAAAAGAAAATGAAGAAGATGAGAGCATTTAGCGAAAGTAAGAATGAAAGATAAAGATGGTCTTTAACATATGTGGGTGTCGAGGGTTTAAAAGCAAGGTGGGTAAATGTTCAATGAATCTCATGACACATGCCATGACATTTATCAAATGAAAAGCCAAGCAAAAATGTCTTCTAATTATGGCACCCAATGTCCTTAAATTTCTAGTCCAATTGTCACTCCTTCTCCAAGCCATTTGTCACCTAATTATTTAATCCATTTGTCATTAAATCCTAAAGCCACTTGTTACTTATTTCTATTTCCATTTGTCACTTATTTCTACTACTATTTGTCAATTTGTCTTGCCACTTGACATTTTTCCTAATCCGAAAATATACATAATTTTATAAATCTCCCAAGTGTAACAAATAAATCTAAATCAATAATTAAAACCATCAGACCAAAATTCAAGGCATAATAATTCATAATTTATATCATAACCATTTTAAACCTTTTATACCCTAGAATATGCCAATTGTTATGCTAATGTTATGCATATCAATGTAATGCACCTCATAATTTTCTCAATACTATTTCTCATGTACAGTGGTCTAGGTTCCTAAACTTTAGTATGGAAAAACTTGATATTACACAAGTAGCCCAAATTCCTTTAAAGATTTTAAGTCGATTGCTTTTCCAATTTCCTTTATAAGGTGATCTCTAGAATTATAGCAAATAAGCTTAAGGCAATTCTGGGGACATTGATTAGTAATAACCAAATTGCATTCATGCAAGGAAGGATGATAGGGGACAATATATCCATGGTACATGAGCTCATTAAGGGGTACCAAAGGAGGAATTCTCTGCCAAATTGTGCTTATAAAATTGATTTCAAGCAGGCCCTTGATTGTGTGGAATTGAGGTTTATTCTTATGGTGATGGAAGTGATGGGATTCCCTTCTATATTCTTTAAATGGATAGAGGCATGTATAACCACCTTTTCCTATTCAATGCTAGTGAATTAGAATATTCAAAGGAGCAAGAGGTCCTTAGCAAGATGATCCTATATCTCCCTACTTGTTCTTCATTTGTATGGAGGTTCTAACTCTGTTATTAAAGCATAATATGGAAAAGGAAAGGGGATTTAAGTTTCACAACAAATGTAAGAGGTATCTCTAATCAATCTCTATTTTGCTAATAATTTGTTACTTTTTTGCAAGGTATATCCATCTTCTATTCAAATTTGATGTCCTCTTTAAATAAATTTAGAGAAATGTTAGGTTTAGAAATTAACCTAGCAAAAAGTCATTTTGTACTAGCTAATAGTGTAGATGGATTAGAAGCTGAGATAGCTGCAATATCTTCTATGGAAAGGAAACAATATCCTTTGTTTTATCTAGGATTTCCTATCACTATAAGAAGGATTCATTTTTTTGAATGTTACACTTTAGTGGAAAGAATACAACACAGATTAAACCATTTGACAAATGTCAAATAGTTTATTATCTTTTGGGGAAAGACTTCAGCTCATTAAAATAGTGCTGAATTCCTTGCAAGTTTATTGGTCTGCTAGTATTTTTCTAGCTAAAAAAGTAGTGAAGGTAATTGAAACCTTATTTAGGAGGTTCTTATGGGGTAAGCATAACTCTGAAGGAAGGATAATCAAAGTTACATGGGATGAGGTTTCCAAGTCCAAGAAGGACGAGGGTCTAGGGATAACTCTATTACCACTACCTATAAGATAGTGATGTTGAAAAAGATTTGGTATATTTTGTGCAATGAAGATTCAATGTAGACCAAATGACTTTACTCTTATATACTAAAAGGAAATTCATTTTGGTCCATTTCCCCTAAAAAATGTCAATCTTTTTTCATCAACAATTTGATGAGACTCTAGGAAATTATGAAGCTGAGAGTGAAATGTAAAGTGGGTAATGGAAAAAAAGCACACTTTTGGTTTGATAATTGGACAAGTCATAGTCTATTAATTCGAATTCCTAGTGCAATCTGATATTGGAATCATCTTCCACTTAATTCCAAAGTTTATACAATCACTACTGAAAACATTTGGACTGCTTTTCTAGACTAAGTGATTTACCTCATTCCAAATTACACCCCTAATTTTAGGAATCAGGACAAATACTCTTGGTTACCATAATTCCTTTTCTTATATGGTATGTAGGGAGTGGCTATCACAGGGAAATATTTTTTTGATTGGTATCTTACAGTCTGAATAAGTTCTTAAAACCCCACTCCTCTTGCTTATTATGATTGGAAATATTGATCAAAATGGATACTATAGACAAACTACATTTTCTAAACATGTTCAACATATGTCTCTTATGCAGTAATGATAGTGAAACTAGAGATAACCTTTTTCCCAATACCCTTTTGCTAAAAGCATATGGAGAAGAATTAAAGAGAAGTGTCATTAAAGATGGGATGGGTATCTACTTACTGTCATATTGGAAAAATTAAGAGGATTTAAGACTGATTCTAAAGGGGATAGAGTAGTTTATATAATTTCACTTACTTCTAATATTAAGAAGATATGGAAAGAGAGGAACTTTCAAATTTTCAAAGGCAAAATGTGTTCAAATCTAGAGGTGATGAATTCTCTAATCATGAGGACTAGAGAATTGATTTTTCTCTCAAAACAATTACCTAATTGTAGTGAACATGTTATCAGAGCATGGAATCTAGGCTAACCCTAAAACAAATTGTACTAAAATAAAATAGGAAAAGGGATTATGAGGTTACATGTAGAAAGATGTATTCCCAAAGATGTTGTGGGCCATTATATGAATGGAAGCATCATCTCAACAGAATATGAATTAAAGAATGTATAAGAGAGATAAAAGAGGAGAAACTCAAGCAAATAACACAGATCAAAACTCCAACTATTTGCTTAACATAAGGATCGTGAAGAAAAAAATGTGTACCTCTCATTAGTGACTCTACACCTTTCCACCAGCTATGGATAAGAGGAATCTCTCGATGATTCCACCCTATATAGGAAAATCAAAGTTCAAACGAAGTAAAAGAGATATGTTTTTCAAGACAAGAATCCTTACCTTGGTCGACCAATATTGTGAAGAAGAAGCCACCTAATGCCTTAATTCGGAAGCTTCTAGAGTCCCCTTTCTAAGGGAGAGAAGAAGCCACCATGGTCAGTTTATGGCCTGGTCAACTCGGGCCTAACCCTTTTTGACATCTCTACTTCTTAAACATAAATAAGAAGTTCTATGGCTTAAGGAGTGGGATAGAAACTCCAAATTCTTCCATAAGAAAATTTTTTCCAAAAGAAATAATAGTAGAATTTTCTCCTTACTCAAGTAGAATGGAGATTCATACCGGAAGAAATCAAACTTAAAGATTATGAATACTTTTATACTACACTTGGCCCCTAGGATGATGTAACTTCCTTTGGATTGCTTCTTAAATCCTTCATCTCTAACCAAATCCTAAGTGAGACAACTAAACTTCCTTATAATCCTTTTAATGCAGAGATGTAGAGAAAGTTATCATAAATCTAAAACTTGGTAAGTTCGTAGGACCCAATGATTTAAACAAAATTTTCTTTAAACAATCTTGACCTCACATCAAAGATGTTGTTAGTGAGGCTTTATTAAAATTCTTTGAAAAAGGAAAAATGCTTGGGAGATCAATATAACCTATATTAGCCAACTTAAGCCCACTTAATGATTTCAAACCTATTGCCTATTGAAACACCATTCATAAAATCATTTCTATGTTCCTTGCTTCTTGACTGAATCTTTTCATTAAGTCATGGCACAACTTGTTATTTACTTGGGAATTATTTAAGTCTTGTAGCAAATAAGGTTTAAACAAGAATTATGTAGTAAAAGTTAACCATAAACCCTTTAACTCATCAACTTGAAAACTCTCACTAGGATGATAGATCATAATATCAAGTGTGACAACCCCTTTAAGTTCCATTTTAAGTGCAAGTAAATATTTTCAGCCTTTTATTTGCTTATGATTTGCTTATCTTCTCTAAGGATCATGAAAAATTAGTAAGCTTGTTAACATCTTCATTATAAACCTTTAAAAATATCTCGTAATTATGAATGAATAAAGAGAAAAGCTACTTGATTGTATCAGCTAGTGCCACCGCGAGGAAGATTCAAAAATGAATTTGCCATTGGTGTATATCTCACTGAAACTAGTAGGTTACAACTTATTAATTATATCCTCAAATCTATATATATATTTTATTCCTCCCACATATTTTTATCTAAATGCTTGATTAAGTCCATTAATTAAGAAGATGATGAAATGGTTGCTTTCGGTTGATGAACTAAAAAATACCTTATCCAAAATAAGATATCTAATATTTATATGTTAAAGGATGCATAAGGACTAGGGCCTCATTAATCTCTATCTCTATCAAAGTCCTAATGATAAGAAGAATTTATTCATAACAAATTATCCATAACATCTCAAATTCATTTCACATATAGTAACTACCTAGACTATTAAAGAAGAATATAAAAACTCATCAATGATTATAAGAATATTATACTATTCTAAACAAAAACACAAAATCAAGACCTCCTTTGCATTCACACTAAATCCAAAGGTATCAAAATCATATTATTAAAGCAATACATATGGTAAACTTTAGTTCGACAACTTACCTGAATGGATGGACAACTTTAGACTAAGAAAGATAAGCAACGCTCTTCAGCACAATAGGGCCTATGAAAAAGAATATGAAATAGTTAATATAATACAGTTGTTTTGTTATCAGGTGAAAGTAAAGTACAGAAGTAAGGACTCATAAGGGAACTACTATGCTATAAATAAAAAGGTGACATAGCATATCAACACAAGTCATCTATTATTGGCAATATTAGCTCATTTGTATGTTTTAAGTTACCTTACACACTTATCTTGGTCTATTTTCTTTAATCTTTTCTTTTTGATTTACTTTTTTTTCTGTGTGACTGCTTTAGGTTACCACTTAGAGATATACATAATTGAAGTGTCATATACTTGTTTGGTTTTTTCAAGAATAAGTGAAGAAAACTGTATAGCATCACATATAACATGATACAATTAAATAAGCTCAAATTTTACTCCATCTTCTCTAAATTACTTTTCTTTGATATGTTTACAAATTGGAATGTTCAAGCTTAGCAATGTCATACTTTCACCTTTAGTATCATAAGTATACGATCATGAACAGAAAAAAAATATTGGTTTTATTGAATGTTTTAAACTCTATGAATTCTTGAAAAGTATTAAAGGTTTAAGTTTGTAACAAATTTATTTAGTGATTGGAAAATAAATGTTTGCCATTTCCTATAAGACAATAATGCTATGTATGATTATAGATGATCATATATAAAAAGCATACTCTTATTTTACCATGCATTTTACTATCAAACTCATAAAAAAGGATATATATAGCTTAAATTATAAGCAATTTATCTAACACCATGGTAGATAAACTTTGCTTCTTTTGTTAAAACTGAAATTTTGAACATCCAAATCTAGAGAAACTTACACCTTAGGTTACCTTACTTTTTTTTCCAGCATTATAAATATTATTTTCATGACACACCAATATTTAAAACTTTTCTATTACTTTCTTCAATTTGCTACATAATAATGTCATACAAGTTTAAGTTATGTTGTAGATAATTACAATATAATTCTTAAATGATTATTAGAAACTAATATGCTTATCTATTTATCCGTATTGATGCTTGAAAAGAAATGAAGAGCTAATATGGCTTGAAGAGTTCTTATTGGAATAATAAAAATTAGATTGGTTCTTAGTCATTTTTAGGTTAAAAAATAATCGAGCTTAAGTTCAAGTGACATAATTTCGGTTTGATTAAGCCTTATACGTCAAGCTAAGATTGGGATGAAATAAAAAGGCTCAAGTTAAGCTTAGGCCATAGGCGATCTAGGCTTGACTCAATTCTAATATTTTTTATAAGCTTAAATCTTGCCTATGGGTTGCTTTATTAGTAAATAGAGGGGACATCTTTGTGTTAATAATTGGAAGTTGCTAACGTGGTTAATAATATCAATTTGACTTGTGTTACTTGTCAATATATGATTTTATTCCCTATGCAAACTTTACCCCAATCCACTTTGGCATTGTTTTTGTTAACATTTTTGTAAATCAATTGATTATTCATTTATGCATATATTTAGTTATTAGATTAGCATATATTTAGGGATCTAATGAACATATATCAAGTGATATTCTCCTCAATTTCATAATTACATGTATAGGTTAATTACATGGAATATAAATTAAAAATATATTCCACATAAAACCCCTGAAAAGTGTTAGATTATAACAAACTTCACCTTATGATAATCACTTATAAGAAATTTACAGGAATCTAGTCAATTTTTGGGGAAAAACTTTGATTATTCTTGGATCGTTATAAAATATTATTGAACCTTACATCACAAGAATATGCTAACTGATTCTAGGTTGAGTGACATTAAGCATATATTTTAGTATATCTTATAAACATACCTTTAATTACTATTCAAAAAGGAGATATTATTTTGAAGTACACAAAGTAGATATTCTTTTGAAGTACACCCTAATGCTATGTGGGAGGCAATATTAACATTATGAGTTCCGTTATATTATAAATGTCAAGCATGATTTTATTGTTGAAATTTAATTTGAAAGTCATATTACAGAATAACTTGTAAATTGTCACCAAAATACATGATTTTAAGGTTTTGTAACAAAGAATTGACGAGTAATTTAAAGTTCTCATGCATATTTACTCTCACATATTCTATTTGTTCTCATTTTATTTCCCTTAAGAGTGAGGTATTGCCAATGTTAATTGTAAATGCCATTTTGTTTCACTTATAAGATATACCTAACCAAGATGTGCACAATATATTTTCTTCAACCTTGTGATTCATCTTGGAGCCAATTATCTAAGTTACTACATACTAAGACTTTTGAAAATACATACTTGTATTTCCAAGTGTGAAAATTATTGCCGACATAACTTAATTATAGTTAATTTTATGTAATACAACATGTTTAACAATTACATGTATAATATGTTCATTACAAAATAGATCAACATAATTAAGTTTTGTTCTCAGAGACATTTCATCAAACAACTCATAGGCAACCCGAATTATCTCTAACTAATAACAAAACAATTACATTTTTTCATTATTTTCCAATAACAACAAATAAATCAACAATAAAACTAAAAAATGCATAACCAACAATTATATCAAAACCCATCCACCACCGACGGTATACATATAACCATCTAAGACACCTTCATTTTTTCGACACAAAATAAACTCAATACACACGTTACCTGAAAATGATGCACTATGGACCAAAAACGAAGCAAAAATCACACGTGGAACCACAAAACTCGGAGAAGAGGGAGCGAGTAGTCGGGGTTGTAAACGTTGATGACAAAATGATGTAGTTTGGCTTAAAACCAAATGGCTTTGTTTTATTTAATGATCATCTCGACACTTAGGAAACTTACCGACAAAACTTTGATATCGTCAGTATTCAAGTTGCAAATTTTCCCCGCCAACCATTACCGCGTAATTTTGCAACGAAACACTATTATACGTCAGAAAACTCACGAGGATATTTTTACTCCACTTTTACCGATGAATTTTTAGTCCGTTAGTAAATCCACCAACATTACCGATAGAAAGTCAATTTTCATCGCTAATTTATGACAAAATATGTTCCGTCAGTAATTTTCCGTTGGTAATGTCTTATTTTCTTGTAGTGTTTATAAGATTATTGCCAAACTTATAGCCTCTAAACTTAAGGTTGTAGTAAAACCTCCCATCAGTGACTCCCAAAGAGCTTTTATCTTAAGAAGATTGATAAGTGAGAACATTCTTTTGGCTCAAGAGCTGCTTAAAGGATATGGAAGGAGGAAAAGCTCATATAATAATTATGGTATAAAAGTAGATTTTCATAAGGCATTTAATTTAATTCATTAGAGCTATATAACACACATTGTTAAGGCATTTGGCTTCCCTCATACTTTCATCAATTAGATAAATCAATGCATTTCTACCACCTCTTATGGAGTTTTTATTAATGGGGAACATATTAAGATGTTCAAAGTTAGGAAAAGGTTAAGATAAGGAGATCCTATCCATCTTTATCATTCTTTATATGAAATACCTAACTAGGTTAATTAATCATGAGTTGGTTGTGTGTAAGTTTTAATTATTAATCGTCAATAATCCGCAAGTGCACAGTTCGTTAAGGTAGTACCAAAGGTGTCGATCTTACGAGGAGGGAGTTAATCTAATCCTAAATTCTAAGGCTAGAAATAAATAACAGAACTTCAAGATGCATGAAACTAACACGAGAATTTAATTCAATCAATCAATTTAAGAATCAAACATAAAAACACTGATTACTAAGCAATTGCAACACACCTAAGAATCATCTGAAATAAATTACCAATTAAGAGAAAGGGAATTTTACCTATCCTTAATGCTAACCTAACCGATTATTAATTATTGGATTGTTGGTTCTAGATTATCCTAAGGTTGATTACTCTCTCTCAAGTTATAACCTTTAACCCTAAATCATAAACGCTAATAAGATTATAAGGGTTGCAATCTCTCAATTTATGATTTATTCTAAACCTAAATTAGTTTTGAAGTTCTCTAATAAACTATCGAAAACTTATGCAAGATCTCTCTTTGTACAATTTCTCGATCTCATTCAATTCTTGTTCTATTAAATCACCTAACTCTTGTTAGTCCAATTTAATCATTTTTCATTCGATTCATCTTCTCAGTTTATTATTGAATTATGCAATCATAGAATTAAACCACAATGGATCCAATAAACATATAAAAAATTAGATTTCCATTGATTCAAGAATAAAATTCTGAAGGTGAGTTTATAATATCCTCAACATTCTAGATCCTATCATAAACTGTTTAATTCAATTCTATATAATAATAAAACTAAAAATTAAACAAGAAATACAATCTAAATGGATGATGGGAGGCAGTGAGGTCAGGAAACCTCCTGATCTGGGAAGTACGTTGAGTCAGCTTCCTCTCCTCTTTTCCTCTCCTTCTTCTCTTCCTCTATCTCTTGATCATTTCTATCTAAGGTTTCTCAAGGTGGCTAATGCAAAAGCTCCCCTTTTCTCCTCTTTATGTTTTTTTTATACTTTTTTATGTTTTAGGTAACCCTAAGGTTTTTATAGGGTCTAAAAGGTCCACAACATCCCTTGAAACATGAAGTTTGTAAGCATCTATGAGTCTACCCAATGCAGGCCACCCATATCTGAGCCTTTTATCATAATCGTGGCCGTTGTTTTGACTCGAATGTCTTCTGAAACTCCTTTGTTCTTCGCTTTTAACTCCGAAACACTAGCAAACACATCAAAGTACCTCAAAAACATAATATTTAAGCTCAAAAACTTGTACTAACCCAAAAACACTTAAAACACAAATAATTTAAAACATAAATAATTAACAATCCAACACAATTATAACCTAAACATATACTAATTGATCAAATTAACCACTAAACACATATCAAATTATATCATAAAATGTTATCTAATTTACACTTATCATTAATTGCTCACTCTATCAAAGAGGACAATGGCTTTAAATTCAATAACAAGTGTAAGAAGCTAAATCTATTCATCCTTATATTTATAAATGATTAATTGTTATTCTTAAGAACAAATGATAAACTAGTAATCACTATTACATTACCCTTGCAAACTTTTCAGCTAGAATCAGATTTATCAAATAAACAAGAGTAAAAGCTACATTTTGGTATCAACTTGTGCAAAGTACATTGCTCTTTGATCTCCTGAATCACAAACCTATAGATTAAGGACCCCTTTTTTGTTTATCTAGGATTGTCAATAACTACCAGAAGACTAAGATATGGAAACTACTTATCATTGTTAGAGAAAATTCAATATTTATCATTGTTAGAGAAAATTCAAAGTAGTATTAATAAATGGTGTATCAAATCCCAATTCTATATTGGAAGGGTACAATTAATCAATGTAATCCTTAACTCCCTTCTTATTTATTAGTTTTAACATATATTCCTCTCTAAAGAACTAATTAAAAATCATGTTAAGGGTGCTAAAGGTTTTCTATGGTTAGACTAGTTGTATAAGAAATCATTTACCGAAGTAAAATGATATAATTATGTCTACCAAAGGAAGCAAGAGGACTAGGAATTGCATTTGTCTCATTAACAAATTAAATGAGATGCTTACAACAAAGAGAATATGGAGAATTATCACTAATAAAGAGACCTTATAGGTGAAATAGGTTCACATTTACTTCTTAAATTGTAAGAGTTTTATGGAAAATGTGTATTAAAATCACCACCTTATGGTTTATGGCTCAACTACTCAAGTTGAGGGAATTCCTATATTACAACATCATTTGCAGAATTAGAAATGGTAAAGTGGCTTCATTTTGGTCTGATAATGGAGCGACATAGGTCACTTTTACAAGACCAATTTGCTACCAAGTTTGAGACATATTCCTTAAAACTTCTGAGATGAGTGCTATAATATATGAAAATAATTAGGTTATCAATTCATCCAAACTTTAAATTGTATTCCATATTACAATTCTAGAGGAAATATAGAGGACTCTTAAATTTGGCTAAAACATTTTACTGTATGGAATAATATGGTCCAAGAAAGAATTCCAAAAATATGTTTCCTCATGTAGCTTGTCTATAAGCAAAAATTTGAAATATTAAACAAGTTTATCTTCCTCAACATATCTCTTATATATTGTCTCTATAAAACTAGTCAAGAATCTTTGCCACATTTATTCTTTAATCGTGTGTTCTCAACATGCTTATGGAACAACATCTCGTCCCTTTATAAGTTTAAAGAAAAAAAGGATCTCTTATGCAAATATTGTTTTACAAGTTTGATAAAGGTCTTGTCTATCCAATGTTGAAAAAATAATCTTCATTATATCCTTTGGTTGCTTCATTTACTCTACTTGGAAATACAGGAATGACAGGCCTTCTCAGGGAGTGAAAGAAAGAAGGGGCAAGTGATAAAGGAGCTAATTATTTAGATTAGGAAGCAATTGTTAACAAATCAGCTCTAAACAACCTGTAGACCTGAAGTTGCTCTCGAACTTATAAATGGCATATACTCATTAATATATTGTTGAGAAGTTTGAATGGGTTCTATAATTTATTAGTTATGGAGCAAAATATGGTATCCTAGCTCCAACACTATTAGATCAAAAATTGATGTCCAACTTCCATCTATTGCTCCTGATGAGTTTATTAAAGTAAATCTTTAACTCTTAGGGTTCCTAAAAGTTGAACATAAAAAGTTAGGCTCAAGCTAAACTCAATTAATTTGAAGTTTAATCCTATATTTTACCTCCATCTCTTTGTGTATATGTGACTTCAACTTTTATCCTTGGAACTCATGACATAATTGAGGCTCAATTGTTAATCAATAGTTACTTTATTAGCTTTTTGATTTTCAATTCTATAATGTATATATATTTTGAAAATTAATTACTAGTCATTTTCATTTTGAAAATTTAATGTATATAATTTTCAAAAGAAACAATTGAACTTAAAGTCTATTAATAGTAAATTAATTCGTAGAAAGAATTATTAACAATATTAATTGTGTTATGAGCCTTCAAATTTAAAAGGGACAAAAAAAATCTAAAATGCTTCATATCCAATATTGTTAAGTCTTTCAAATGATGACTTTTTTAGTTTGGTTGACATAGCTTTTAACCATTCATAATTGAAAAGGTCATACTTAGAATGTTTAAAAGTTGTATCTTATAATTAAATTATATATATATTTAGGTGAGTGACATTTTAGGCAACATGTCTATTTTAACTTAAAGAACTTTGCATCCTAATTAAAATGGTCATTGCTTAACTTTTAGTTAATTTATTGTTGATAAATCCTAAAAGTAACCATGCTTTTGATATATTGGAGGAAGAAATATCATAGGGAGAAAATTTTGTACATCTTTTTTTT
>JAOSBO010000007.1:13278333-13291724 GCA_027563915.1 Erythroxylum rotundifolium
AATAAAGGGGGTTAACATATAATCAATTCACCATATATTAAATTTCCCATTGGGATTGAGAAATCATATTTTGATGACATCTAAACATGAATAATGAGAGTTGAATGGAACCTTAAAAGACAGGCTATATAAATCTATTGAATTAAGGTAAAACAAATCATGAGTTCATAAAATGAATTAATGCATTCTTAAGGGTTTTGATTTGAAAGAGATTTTGGTCAATTAACTTAAGAATATGGGTTAAATTTCTTGAAAAAGAATATAATTGTAGTTTTGGAATTCCTACATGTCGAAGAAACTATGATAAAAAATTGAATCAGGATAAATTCAAGTACAAGAAAGGTTTTAGGAGGATTTTTCATCTGGTTCTAGTTTATTTATTAGTTGTTTATTCTTATCTACTACTTAAGTTTGGTAATTATTATTATTTATTTTACTTTATTTAATTACATTTTTCAATTAATCATTTTTTAATTATATTAGACAACAAAGAAAATGTTAGTATTACTAGTTACAATCCTTATGGGATTGAGACTCAAACTCATTGAAATTATGCTATAGAAAATGATAGGTGCACTTAACTTAATGATTTCTTTTAGTGTTGTTTTGTGTTTTAAATAGAATGAAGAATCATATAGTTTTTTGGCATCATTTTTGGAGACTAAAATATAAGAACTTTAGTTTAATTAATCTAATCACTTTCTATTTTTTATTTTTTATTTATAGAGCCTTATTTCTTAAGCTTGAGTTTGTGATTAAATTTCATGTTTAAGTTCTTTAATATATGACCAAAAGTAGTTTTAGAGTATGAATCAAGGCAAATCTAGAAATAAAAGGTAAGTTACTTTAATCACTAAGAGAGAAAAAACCTAAAAGTTTGAATACAGCTACTAGGCATAAGATCCCAACATATATCCTAGAAGTATTATAACATATCTAGGGTGTATTAAGAAGTGAACATAACAAATGAGTTAAGTGCATCTAAGTATAGTAAAAGGCATAATGGTACTTAATGTAAAAGATTTCGGTAGATGGATAATTTCATCATTTCGACATGAGCATGCCTCTGTATTTTGACCATATCTTAGTTTATATACCTCTAAATTGGGTAATTTCAATTGGAAATTAATCTAGAGACATAAAGCTAAAACTTTAATGAAAGAACATAAATTTTACTGTGCCTTTAAAACTTTTGAATTCTTGCTTGAAGTTGAGTTATGGATGTTGTCCTTATTTTCAAACAGCCTGTAGTGTTTTGGGTATAACTCCTAGAATAATTAAGCAAATTGTGTGAAATTTATTACATTAGAAAATTACGACATAGGGGAACAAAATTAACTTATAAGATTGTAGGGCAATATTGGAAGTAAAGAATGAAGAAGGACCAATATGCAATTTTTATAAAGTTAACACATGTACTAATTGGTTTAAGGCATGTGTGACCAATAATAATAAAGCGTGTGTGTCAAATAGGAATTAAGCATATGGGTGAGTCTTGAAACTTCTATAATGGGTATATGGAGATGGGAGATGCACGACATTTTGGGGGTTCTAAGTTCATAATTTTCTCCTTTCCATTTCACCTTCTTCATCCCATCAATTTTCATGTAAGAAATCAAGTCATTCTTAGGTGAGAATCAAGTTGGTGAGTAAGGAAAATCCAAAGAGGAAGGAAAGGGAAGGCAATAGAAGACCTACTTTGTCAATTTTGAGGTTTAGGACTACGCTTAGTCTAATTTCTCTTTGTGTCTATGTTTGAATGGTTATAAAGATTCATTTGGATGAGGAATGGTTTCTAGGATGATGCTTTGGTTTTATTTTGATGTTATCTTACATAGAATTGGTTGAATATGACAAGAGAGTACTGAGTGGTGGAATTCTGTCTAGGGCTTGTTTGAGTCAGTCACATTGTTTGAGTCATAAATCAGCCTACAGACCTCCAAATTGTGTGATTTTAGTTGCATATGAAACCTAAGACATAGAGATAAATATTTCTAGTTGGGACTCACACTTAATTCTAGCTTTATGACCTTGGAAATTGTGATATAAAAATGTGACTGATGTTGTCCCTATTTTGGAGCAGCTTGTGTTGTTTGCTTATATCTCATGATTTAGAGCTACAAATGGTCTGATTATTAGTGCTATAGAAACTAAAGAAATAGAGGAAAACATTTTTAGAAGACCTCGAAACTCATTTTCGACTTTTCCTATATGCATATTAAGGAACAATCAGTTGTATGAATGGAGAGAGTGTCTGTCATGACCATGGAATTGTTTTTGTTTTCGATTTCTAACGCATCTTATCTGAACCATTATGAATGTATATGAAAATTTTCAAACACATAGAAATAAATGAAATGGCACTAACCATATTTGAATTGGGAGACTAAGCATTGGAATATAAGATTGAGCATAATGCGTTCCAAAGAAAATTTACATGTATATAAATGATTTGTATGCATATTCATTACTCATATGTGTATAGTATGATTTTGATACCTTTATAATGGTGGTAAGCCATAAAATGCATGTATAAATTCAAATATAGATTTTATGACTTGAAATGTATATCATATGATTTGTTAATATATGAATTGTGAAATTTCCAAATGGATAAAGGAAATGTTATAGTTCCTGATCTATTGTCTTGGTTGTGGATAGATAAGCATGCATATAGGCTTATAGTGCAATTGCTATAGTTTGGCAACATCAGTGTCCATAGTTCGATGCCTTTAGGTATCCACATTTCGATACCTTTAGGTATCTACATAATCTATTATCCATACCCACAGAAAATGTGCAGGCATAACACAAAAAGTAATATAAAGAGATATAAATAAATATAGTAAGACAACATAAATAATTGGTATATGAATGACTATTTACATTTGTATTAAAAATTTGTATCATTGAGTGTTGAATATCAATGTTTGAGTTTTGAAGGTGAATTTATGGTATATCAAAATATATTGAAACATGTTTATGTTATTTATTTGATTAAGTATACCATCATTATTTATAGATGTGCGATGTTCATCAATGTATGTGCTTGGCGGATGAATGTTGTGAGTGGTCATCCAAACTAAGTATTTCCCCACTAAGCTTTCAAGCTTAGCACAAGTGTTAATCTGTGTAGGTCTAAATCTCAGGAGTCAGGTACAGGGAACATCTGTAGGGAATAAGGCCAACAGATAAAAGAAATAGTACTTATGGAAGACGTTTTTAGTTAAAGATGATTGTACATGAAATGGTTAAAGGAAATTGTATGTTTTCTTTTGGATTACCATGTAAATGCAAAAATATTTTGCTAATGTTAAATGATAATGATAAGCGTTGGGGAGTTTTGTAATGCGCATATGTATAGCGTTGAACCTAAATGTATGTCTTGATTGTTTGTATAGGAAATTGGTTGCCTTATGTGTGGATGGTTATAGGTTCCATATAGGGGGTGTTACATTTTGTACTATCAGAGCCCGGTTTAGGCGGTTCTAACTATTAAGAGTCTATTAATGTATGGTAGGGTTTGGTGTTGTGATGGCCTAATCTAGATGCCCTTATTTTCTTATAAATAGTAGAGATGAAAAGATCTCGTGAAGTTGAAGAGGAGTTAGTTGATAGTGTGGTAGGGGAAAATCTATTAGTTTTGGGTCCCACTGAACCACAAGAGGTGAAGTACAGACGCTATCAGTATCTAGGAAGATGTTTATAAAGCTTTGACATAATATGCTAAGATTGATGGACATAATGACCGTGCCTAAAGCTCCCATAGAAGCTTTGAGAAAGTATGGGGCAGAAGAATTTGTAGGCATGAATCTAAAAGAATCAACTAAAAAAAAAATACTAGTTAGAGCTAACACAGAGGGTTCTAGATGAGATTAGGTGTCCACCCCAAGAAATGGTTTACCTGTGCTGTCTCTCTCTTATAAGGGCCAACCTAAGATTGGTGGAAATTAGTCATACTTCATCCTCAACTGTGTAACCCTCTATCTTGGGAGTTCTTTACCCAAGATTTCAAGAAGAAATATGTCATAAAAGCTTATAAAGTCACTCAATGGATGCAATTCTTGAATTTAAGACAAATAAACCTATCTGTGGCTGAGTATGAAAAGAAGTTCAATCGACTCAGTAGGTACGCACTAGAGCTAGTTTTGATAGAGGCCTTCCGATGTCGACAATTTGAGGATGGATTAATGATTCCATCAAAGAGTGTCTAACGACGGTAACTTCTCTACAATAGGTGAGCTATTGTCAACTGGTTGGAGTAGTTATCAGATTAGGGAAACAAGAGATAGCTAAGAGAGAAAGGACACAAAGGAGGAGCTACTTTAGAGGTAGCCCATCTTCGGGTAAGAGAACCTAAGATTCTTAGGGTATGGCCTCAGCAGAATCAAGTCTATAGTCAAGCCACCAAAGGAAGACATTAAAGGTAGTTCACAACAACTATTACAAGCATAGGCTTTTCAAGTAGACAAGGAGATAGACCACCAGAGTGCCCACACTATACTAGCAGACATTGGGGCACATATAGGTGGTTGACTGGGGCTTGTTTTAAATGTGGGGGTACGAATCATTTGATTGCTAATTATTCACAAGGCCCGAGACATATTACAACATCCTAGGTGAGCAGAGGGGCATCCAATGCATCTATGACATCTAGAGGATAAGGCAGAGGCAGAGGTGGACCAAGCCAATCTAGGGCCATTCTAAGTACAACATTTGAGTCTGTTGATTGTCCTGCATTGTTATTCAGTCAAGCACGGGCATATTTTATGAAGGTTCGTGAGGAACAGGACACCCCAAAAGTTATAGTTGGTACTTTCTCTCTCTTTAATCTTGATATGCATACATTGATAGATCCCAATTCCACTCATTCATACATTTGCATTGGCAGAGTGTGTGATAGGATGTTATCAATAGATCGACCAGCCTATGATATACATGTGACTAGTCTGTTGGGCCATAGTGTATATATGAATAAAGTGTAGATAGACTACCCTATTATGATCCATGGGAAATAACTTGTGCTGATCTAATAAAACTACCTTTCCATGAATTTGACTTGATCTTCGCCATGGATTGGTTGTCCAAACACCAAGTTATAGTTGATTATGGGTTGAAAATAGTTGTGCTTAAAGATTATGATGGTTTAAAAATAATGGTTCATGGTATTTAGCCTAGTCCTTTGACTAATCTAATATCAACTATGTAAGCAAGATGACTTCTTAGAAAGGGTTGTTAGGCGTATTTGGCTTTAATACTTGATTTAAAAAGGGCGAAGGTGAATTCACAAGACTTACTAATAATAAATGAGTTTCCTAAAGTGTTCCCAAAAGAGTTAAAAGGTTTGCCACCTGAGAGGGAGGTAGATTTATATACTGAAATTGTACTTAGTATTGGTCCTATTTTAAGGCCACCTTATAGAATGGCTCCTATAGATTTAAAAGAGTTGAAAATTCATTTACAAGAGCTTTGGAGAAGGGTTTTATCTAGCCCAGCGTGTCACCATGGGGAGTGCCAGTCCTTTTTGCCAAAAAAGAAGGATGACAACCTACGAATTTGTATAGACTATAGACAGTTGAACAAGGTGACTATAAAGAATAAGTACCCATTGTTCATAATAAAAGATTTATTTGATCAGTTGAAAGGTGCAGCAGTGTTCTCCAAGATTGATTTGCAGTCAGGTTATTACTAGCTTCGGGTGAAAGATGTAGATGTTTTAAAGACTACATTGAGGACCTGATATGGCCATTATGAGTTCTTGTTCATGCCTTTCGAACTAACTAATGCACCAGTTGCTTTCATAGATTTGATGTGTAGAGTGTTTCGACCCTACCTAGACTAATTTGTTGTGATTTTTATAGATGATATATTGGTCTATTCGAGGAATAAAGAGGAATATGTTCAACATTTGAGAATTGTTCTCTAAACTTTGAAAGAGAAGTAATTATTTGCCAAATTAAGCAAATGTGATTTTTTGCTAAAGGAAATTTCTTTCCTTGGGTATATCATCTCTTTAGAAGGTATCAGGATAGTTCCCAGTAAAATTGAGGCAATTCTTAATTCAAACCGCCTCGGAATGTGAAGGAAGTTAGATGTTTTCTTAGTTTAACTAGTTATTATCGACACTTTGTCAAAGGGTTCTCAATAATTGCTTCTCCAATCACAAAGTTACTTCAAAAAGGAAAAAGTTTACATGGAATGATAGATGCCAAGCCATTTTTAAGTAGTTAGAGAAGGCTCATTAAAGCTCTAGTGATGACACAACCAACTCCTAGCAAAGAATATGCCTATACAGTGATGCTTTTAAGAATGGTCTAGGTTTTGTATTGTTGCAAGATGGGAAAGTGTTGGATTATGCCTTAAGGCAGTTAAATCCATATAAACAAAATTACCCTACATATGATTTATAATTGGAAACAGTGGTGTTTGCCTTGAAAATTTGATGGCATTACTTGTATAGGGAAAGATGTAGGTCATACATGGACCACAAGAGTTTTAGAAGGAAATAAATTTAAGCAACGATGTTGACCAGAGTTGTTTAAGGACTATGACTGCTTAGCTGACTATCACCTAGGAAAAGCTAATATGGTCACAGATGCTTTGAGTAGGAATTCTATTTCAGCACTTTCATTACAACTTAGTAGATGGACATTTGCACTAGATGGAGCTTTGATAGCTCAGCTAAAAGTGAGTCTTGACTTAAGCCAAATGATAGTAAATGCATAAAAAGATGATGCTAAGTTGCAATAAATTGTACAAGTGGTACAAAAAGGGAAACATACTAATTTTGTAGTGAAAGATGATGCAAGTCTCTATTTTAAGAGTAGATTATATGTATCGGTTGTAAAGGACTCCCATGAAGACTATAATATTGTGTTCACATACATCCTAAGGGTAACAAGATGTATCATGACTTGAAACAAGATTATTGGTGTGATGTAGTGGACTACATGTCCAAGTGCTTGGCTTGTTAATAGGTGAAAGCTGAACATCAAGTCCCATCAGGCCTATTGAATCCCATTCCAATTCTACAGTGGAAATGGGATAATATCACCATGGACTACACGTCTACCTTTACACAAAGAAAATATGATGTGGTATGGGTTATAGTGGACACCCTCACCAAATCAGCTCATTTTATATAGATTTGATCTTATTATTCTATGGATCAATTAGCTAAGTTTTATGTGAATGAGATTATTCGGCTACATAGAGTGCCATTGTCAATTGTTTATGATCAAGACCCACAGTTTACATCAAAGTTTTATAAAAGTTTATGAGCATCTTTGGGTACTCAACTGAGCTTTACCACACCCTTTCACCCATAAACTGATGGGCAATCTGAGAGAGTTATATAGGTGTTGGAAGACATGCTTAGGGCATATGTTATAGAATTTCTGGGTAGTTAGGATGGATGCATTCCTTTGATGGAATTTTCCTACAGTAATGGTTATGAGTCCAATATAGGCATGGCACCATATGAAGCATTATATGGCAGAAAATGAAGAACCCTACTTTGCTGGACAAAATTGACTAAGAATAAGATGATTGGCCTTGACATAATCAAAGATATAGAAGAGAAAGTAAGGGTTATTCAACAAAGATTGAAGGCTGCAAGTAATAGACATAAATCATCTACTAACTTAAAGAGGAAAGATAATGAATATGCGGTAGGTGACAAAGTTTTCTTAAAAGTTTCACCTTGGAGAAAGATGTTAAGATTTAGGAAAAAGGGAAAACTTAGTCCTAAATTTATTGGTCAATATGAAATCCTTGAATATATTGGACTAGTGGCGTGTAGGTTGGCTCTTCCTATGGAACTGTCCAAGATGCATGATGAATTCCAAGTCTTAATGCTATGAAGGTACCAACCAGATGATTCACATATGTTACCTTTACAAGAAATAAAGATCTAACTACTCATATGATGAAGAGCTAAAGGAAGTTCTGGCTATAGAAACAATAGACAGAGAGGTAAAAATTTCTAGAAGACCTTAAAACTCAGTTCTTACTTTTCCTATATGCATATTAAGGAAAAGATAGTGGTACGAGTGGAGAGAGTGTCTGTCACAATTGTGACATTGCTTTTGTTTCTAATTTTACCGCATCTTATCCTAACCTTTATGAATGTGTATGAAAATTATCAAACATCTAGAAATAAATGAAATAGGACTTACCATATGTGAATTGGGAGATTGAACATTGGAATATAAGATTGAGCATAATATATTCCAAAGAAAATTTACATGTATATAAATGATTTGTATGCATATTCATTACTTCTATATGTATAGTATAATTATAGAAGTCTAATTTTGACCATTCTAATGGTGGAAAGCCATGAATTGCATGTATAAACACAAAAGTATATTTTATGACTTGAAATATATATCATATGATTTGTTAATATATGAATTGTGAAATTTGCAAATGGTAAAAGAAAATGTTATTGTGCTTGCTGTATTGACTTAGTTATGGATAGATAGGCATGCCTATAAGGTTGCAATGCAGCTGCTACAGCTAGACACTACCAGTTTTCATAGCATGATACCTTCAAGTACTACAAAACGAATTATCTACACCCAAAAAAATGTGTAGGCTTAACACAGAATGTAAAGTAAAAAGATATAAATAAGAAATACATTATGACAGTATAAATAATCGGTATATGAATGAACATTTGCATTTGTATTGATAATTTGTATCATTAAGTGTTGAATACCAATGTTTGAGTTTTGAAGGTGAATTTATGGTATATAAGAAGCATGTTTGCATTATTTGTTGGATTAAGTATGGAATCATTATTTATATTTATGCGATGTTTATGAATGTATATCCTTAGCATTTGATTGATGTGAGTGGTCATCCCAACTAAACATTTCCCCACTAATGTTTCAAACTTAGCGTAGGTGTTAATCCGTGTAGGTCCAAGTAAAAGGAGTGAGGCATAGGGAACATCTGCAAGGACCAAGGCCAACAAATAGAAGAAAAAGTACTTATGGAAGGCGTTTTTAGTTAAATATGATTGTACATGTAATGGTTAAAGGAAATTGTATGTTTTCTTTCGAATTACCCTGTAAATGTAAAAATGTTTTACTACTGTTAAATGACAATGTTAAGCATTGGGGAGTTTTGTAATGTATATGTGTATAGTATTGAACTGAAATGCACATCGTGATCTTATGCGCAGGAAATTGATTGCCTTATGTGTGAATGGTTGTAGGTTTCATATAAGGGGTGTTACACTAGGCATAATAACAAGTTATGGGGGAAATTACACCATAGGGGATTATACTTAACTGTCATGAGACCATATCTTATATTACTTAACCAAAAGTGGAGGCTGATAACTTTTATATTAACCTTAACATAATTCAAATGGTTTATTAATTGGTGCAATTTGAAGGGATATTAGATGAGGATCTAATCACACATATTGTAATTTTTTATAAATTTGTGGTACATTCAAACTTAAACAAAGTTTAAAGGATCCAATTCATTTGAGGATATTCCTTTTCACATTAAAGGACAATGCTAAATTAGGGATAAAGTCACTTCCTATAAGATCCATCACTATGTGGAATGGTTTGACTAAAATTTATTTAGCTAAATACTTCCCTTTAGCATGCACAACAAAATTTAGGAATGATATTTTCTCCTTCCAACAATTAAAGGGTGAGAAATTATATGTTCTTTAGGGAGATGGAAGGAGATGTTCAGAAAGTTTAGACATGATGACCTTAGCCTGATTTTTTAGTTGTAAAATTTTGATAATAGAACGAGTTACCTAATCAAGCAGTTGATCAATGCATATTTACATGGAATTGCCATATTTAAAACTCTTGAGGAATTTTATACATTAATCAAGAACATGTCTATAAGATATTTCTAAGAAAAATTAGAGAACAAAGCTAAAGAAATGTGGCATGAACAATATTAATATGATGGCAACATTAGAGGAAAAACTAGAAGCTTTTAAAAATTGAGAATGTGATTCTAATAGTTCATTTAGTACAAGCAATAAGTTATGACATTTATAGTAAAGGCACCTAGCCATAAGTTTCAATTGACATAAAACCAGAGAAAAATTATTAAATTAGTTTATTTTATAAGATGACCCTTGTAAAGTTAGATAACTTGATATAAGAGTTACTTATCTTACTTTCTATAGTTCTTAGGTAAGCCCTGTACAGATAGTACGAAAGAAAGAAGGAATGACAGTGATATTAAATGAAAAAAATAAGATAATTCCTATGAGATCCTTCTCCAGTTAAAGGGGGTATGTTTCAATTATATGAAGATAAATGATGTTACACATAAGGATCACTTTCGGTTACATTTCATTCACCAATTTCTTAAACAAATTTTAGGAAACATATATTACTATTTCTTGGATGGACTACTAGGCTATTTCCATACTCCTAAAGCCCTGGCGGATTAAGAGAAGAAAATATCCATGTGTATATCAAAATAATTTCTACTTTATAGATAGTTTATGCTAGCGATATTTAAAGACATCATTTAGGTAATTTCAAAATTTTTTTCCTTTGGTGATCCTTTAGACTTATATTTATAGAAATTAGAAAAAGTGAGGAATATATTGAGATTTATCATAGGATAATGAAATAGGTTTTTTACTCTCTTTAGCTTCTCCTTCTTTTTTAGCCCTATCTACTTGTCTTAAGCCCAAAATTTTTTCTTTTTTGGCTAACGAACTTTTTTCCTCTTCCCACCCGTTCTCCTTTCTTAGTTTGCTACCGTTAAAGAAAATGACATCTTCTCCCTTAGCTTCGTCTACCAACTATTTATCAATTAACAAGGTTTCCTCTCTCTCCTCTAGTTCTTCGTCTACCAACCATTTATCAATTAACAAGGTTTCCTCTCTCTCCTTTAGTCCAAACCTCAATTCAAACTAGTATTACAAGGCCAAGATTGCTTTTGAAGCAAAACATGTTGACGATCCTACTAATACACTCACTTGGAATAAGGTGGTTTGAGATCTTTTAAAATTTGGCAAGCTTCAATATGTTCTTACCTTTCAAGCTACAGATTCAATTTTGCCTTTTAAGAATATTCTATACATGTAAGAAAAGAAATGAAAATCTAGCCTATAGGTTTCTTTATAAAATATTGTTTGTATTTTCACCTTATTTAGCATTATGAATTCACCAATGGGAAAAGGTATAGTTTGGTTAGTTAGTAAAGAAAAATTCTGTATTTAAAGTATCCTTTGAGGAAAAATTAGAGAGGATATTAGAGATGGGTCCTTAGAACATTTAAAGGAGGTATCTGACAGTCTAAAAATGGCAACCTCATCTCTTTTTAGATTAAATAAGGATGCAGACCATCCCTATTTGGGTGAACTTACCAACTCTTTTGGTATACCTCAAAGCTTGAATGAAAATAAGTAAATTTTAGAGGGAACAAGATTTATAAAAGTTTATATTAAGGTGGAACTCAACAAAGAACTCCCCAAATTTATTACAGTTAAGAAGCTAGATGAAGAAGGAAATATAATATAGGATTCGATGCACATTTCTTACCTATAGAGACCTAAAAAGATGGCATAAGTGAAAGTTTAGGATCCTAAGGATAATGTGTTAATAATAGGTGATAACTTTACAGCTTCTGAAGGGATGGAGAAGCATGCTTATAATAACTCTACTTCAACTCAAACTATGTTTCCACAACACATCTCTAGATATACCGTTTTTTGAAGGGATTACAGTTGCTCTTATAGAGGATAACATCTAAATTGTTAAAGTCTATGTTGAAAATAATAAAATAACATTAAAGGATAAAAGGCACATTTTTTAATATGAGAAAGAGGACATCACATAGGAATCAAATAAATCCTTAGCCTAAAAATTTCAAATGAGGTTAATTTAGAGAATATTCCTTCTAGTTATATGCTCAAGGACCTAAAAAGGTCAACTATGGAGAAAGGGTACCATCTCTAATAAATTCAATCACATTAATCAAAGCATTAGTATGATTAAATTTGGAAGGAAATCAAAGAAGAAGAGAGCTAGTAGATCTCCTTCTAAATGAATATTTTCATTTAGAAAGTAAGTTTTCTTAATAGCTCTAATATATAACGTGCTCTTAAGAATTTTCTAATATGAAAGAAGCATCATTTTTTTGGTTTAACAGAAAAAATAGAAAAGGAACACTTCTAAAAGGTTCATTTTTTTAGAATAATGAGTGAATGCTTTAGAAAAATTGTCACTCCTAATTAGAACATAAATTAAAAATACTATAGTTAAGAGATGGAGACAAGAATGCAAAATTCTTCTATTATTTCATATATGTTAGAAGAAATAAGAATGAGATAGTCTCTCTATAAAATGCTAAAGGAAGAGACATCTATAATCAAGAGTGACTAAAGGATCTTGCCTATGAACAATTTAAAATGCCACTGGGAACTAAAATGGACATGAATCCTCTACATGATGATCTAAAAGCCGTCAATTTGTACTTGATTTGATCAAGGATTTCATTATATATGAAATTAAAGAAATCATGTTCAATCACCATCGCTTCAATCCAAATGGATTTAATGTATAATTCTTCTAAGAATATGGGAGTTGACAAGTGATATGGTTATCAACTTAATGAAAGAAATCATTGGCAGTGGTTACTTACTAAGTTAAACAAGACTTACATATCTCTTATTCCTAAAATGTCCAATCCCTCTAGGTGTGTGATTTTATACCCATTCCATAATGAAATGTGATGTACAAAATAATCTCAAAGATTCTTATAAACCAACTAAAGAAAGTGATGCCATAGATTATAAGTCATTGTTAAAGTCTATATTTCCTTGGAAGGAGTCTTTAATAAGCAATTAGTAGTTACACTCTAAAGACAGATTTCACTAAAGGATTTGATTCTTTCAATTGGAATTTCTTATTCAGCTCTAAGCAAACTATTGGCTTTCCCTACACTTTTATTCACTAGATAAAAAAATGCATCACCTTTTCCTCTTTCTCATTTTTAGTGAATTAGAATCATCAATATTTTTTGAAATGATAGAGGACTAAGGTAAAGTGATCATCTGTCACTTTATTTATTTACTCTTAGTATGAAAATCTTCTTTACGTTCACAAAGATAAATATCTCTAAGGAAACAATGAACAGAAAAAGTTAAAAAAAAGAAGAAAAGGAGATGGCTACAGTGGGAGTGTGTGCCTTCTCTTTAGATCCTACATTCTTATTGGAAGCTTCTTTAATTAATTACTTAGCTGCCCATCTCCTTCTTCTAGACATCTCCCTTATCTAATTCAACTTGTCTTCTCCATCTTTTTTTGCTCTTCTAGTCATCTGCTTCTTTCTACTTATTCTTCCCTAGTTAGTTTTTATGTTTTCATAATCTCTTCTATTTAAACTTT
>JAOSBO010000007.1:13291824-13302582 GCA_027563915.1 Erythroxylum rotundifolium
GGGTAAAACGAAAAAGTATACACAATTCAACCCCCCTTCTTGTGTGTTGATTATCATTGTACTAATTTGTGATTTACCTCATTTACAAGATGTGAAATGTATGATTATGTGGGTTTGTGGTGGTCCCCTAAGTTAAGTCAAGTGCACTTTAACTAAAAGGCTTCTCCTACCTACCCGCTAGTAGCATGGAGCTCCTTCATGGACCCCCATAAGTTCACGGCTACGTAAGACCATTAAGTGGAATTGCGATAGTACATTCTGTTCACGGCTACACAGGACCTTTAGGGGAAATGTGTAGTACGTTCTGTTTTAGATCCACCCAAACCATTATGATATGCTTATGTGCTCATGATATGTTTGACATGATGGATGCATAAATGATTTGTACTATTTTGAATTTTTGACAAATTGAGAATTCCACGAAATAAGTGTTTTATGACTTTTAAATGCGGAATTACTAGGGTTATGAAAAGGTTCAATGACAATGAGTTTTTTTTTCTTGTTTCTCGATTATAAATTTTTTACCCACGAACTTTCAAGCTCACCCCCTTCCTATCCCCACCTCCAGATGATGAGCAAGAGATGGAGTGAAAGAGAGTCAAGGCACCACTCCAAGTTTGTTTATGTTGTATTTTGAGTTAGCTTTCGAAACACAAGGCTTTAGTCACATTTTAAGAATTTGTAGTTCATTTAACTTTTGTATTTTGAGATTTTGGATTATGTTGTAATGTGGCTTGAAAGGCCATTATAGCTTTATAAAATCCTTTGTTTTGAGGGTATTGAAATGTGAATGATGAAATTAGTTGTAAGTAATGTATTAAAGAGTATGATGAAGTAAAGATTTGAGAGTCTTATGATATTCTGCAAGAGTTGGACTTTGCATTCAGAAATAGGGTCTAACATATTTGGTATTAGAGTAAGAGGTGGGTTCAGGAAACGGTGCCTAATAGTTTTAATCTTGCAAGACCATTCTATTATTTTCATTCTTCCTCCTCTTCTCATTTTTGTGACTCTTCTTCTCCATCTCTTCTCTTCTATCTTTCTTCGCAAGTTTTTACTCACCCAACCATCATCAACGTATACCTTGCTCTCTCTTTCCATTTGTTACCCTCATTTTTCTCTTTGTTTCACTTCTCACAAACACTCAAACCTACCACCTTAAATGACGAAGGACATGGGTTGTATGGAGAGCTAGGGCTAAGTGAAATCTTTGAAGATTTAAAGCCAAACCAAGTAAGTTATGCTTTAAATATCAGTGTAAATGGTGTAACAAAGCGTATTAAAATGTGATGAATGAATGAATGAATCAAATTTTTCCTTCTTTTGTATTAATGATGGGTTAGATCTAGCATGATCATAAAAAAAGGGGCTGGAAGAGAGATGATTTGTTGATAATTTATAAGTTGTTGTTGAAATGATTTTTGAGATAAAAAGGTCTTTATAATGAATATTTATATGATATGTTTTGTTTTTGGTGTATATGATCAAGCATGGAATTTGAATTGTTTATGGATGATATTGAACTATAATTGGGTTACTAATGAAGAGGAAATGATCTGGATATAAGTTAGAAATGATAGACTAAGCAACATCGATGAATTAGGATGAAATTGACGAGGAGGAGTGATGGAAATATGTTAGATGTAGTGTTTCTACCAAACATACATCTGAAATTTAGACATATCTTGACATAAGGACATCTAAATTGGATGATTGTTGATTTTTATTAAATTAGAGATGAATGATTACAATTTTCATGAAGAAATCGAGTTTGAATTTTGTCTCTAAAAGTTCTGAAATTTGTCTTAAAGCTAAGTTTTGGATTATGTCTCCATTTGTGAACATGATGTGCTAAATTGTGTATACGTTTTAGAATACTGAACCTAATTGTATAAAACTAGGTTCTTTAGAAACTTAAGAAATATATAAACAATTTTTTAGAGAAGGTATTACCAAAACACCTCATTTTCTAGGTCATAATGGTCATACAAAACTGAACTGAAAAATAGAGTTGAAAAAGTTGGAAAATGAGTCCTGTTTACTGCTTTCTGGGAAGGTTCGCCGCGGCCAACTACTTTATTCTCCATGGCCAACTTATAGGATTTCCTCTTGGGAAAATTTCTCTGTAGCCAGCTCTTTGGGTCACCACGGCCAACTTGCAAGATTTCATGAGGAATTTTCCTCTCGGGAAAAGTTTGCTACGGCCAACTTTCCTGTACAGCTTAAACATACTTTGGTATTTTGATGATATCTTGACCTGTAGTTATCCAATTAGGCAGATTTTTCATTTTAGTAAACCAGAGACACCCAGCTATGAATTTCATGAAGAAATATAATTTTAATTCTATCTCTAGAATTCCATAATTCTAAATTTAAGTTTCGTATAGGATATTGATTTAGTTTATGAATAGTTTGAAATATTGAGTATAACATTTTAAATACTGAAATAAATTGAATGATCTTGGTGTTATTAGAAACTTAATAAAATGGGGAACATTTTTCTAGAAGAAAGTATTGCCAAATTACTTCATTTTCTTTGTCAGAATGAATAGTAAAAATAAACTAGAAGGTTTAGAATTTTTGGAGAATTTCTAAAGAAAGAATGAGAGTTTGGTATTGTATGATTATGTAATGTTAGAACAACCTTAGTGAATGAATTGTTGGTATTAAAGCACCAAAGAGATGTATATAATGGAAATGTAGAGGTTTATGTGATTGTTGCTGTGATTCAAAGGAAATGAGTAATTGGTGATGAATAAAAGTTTATGAGAATTGGACACTGTGAGAGCAAATAATGCTAAAATTGGAATGTCAAATAATTGAGTTCCAAAATGAGAATGCGGATAAAATATGAAATTGGATAATATACCCAGGATTATCATTGAGCATGCGTTGTACATCGTACATATACACATTTGTGCATAAATGAATACTTAAAATTATGCAATTATTATTTTGTGTGCAATGTGTGTATTGCATAATTTTGATGTGCAGGATAAATGTCCACTTTTAAGCGTTTCTTGATCTTGGAAGCAATTGCTAATCTAGAGCGTACTGTGAGTCGACCTAGATGGTCTTACGTATTGATTGCTCTGTTCATATTATGTTTTAAATTATCTTATAAATGTGACTTTGATTGTGTTAATTTCGGACATTGAAGGTCCGATGATCTTGATGCATGAATGCGATATTGGAGTGCACTTTTTATGCAAATTTGATGAAATATGTGATATATAGCTTGATTGTTAAATTCTGAAGAGACATGTGAATATGCATATGATTGAAAAAGTGTTTTTCAACAATTATGTTGAATGCTGAACTATGATCCAATGATAAATGTATTCTGAATATGAATATCAGTTGGGAAAGTGACTGAATGATCATATAAGAATGTGAAGCATTCCATTACATGAATGCATGAAAGATAAAGGCAGTTATGACTAGAGTAGCCACTGAAAAAGAGCTTAAAGCTCAAACACTGTGATAAGAGCCTTAGGCTCGATTGTGAATGTACACAGTATCCACTAAGGGATATGGGCTAGATAAAAAAGCACTCTGTCATAATAAAAATAATAAATGAAAGTGAGTCTCATGCGTACTGTATATGGCTGATATGAATGATTATAATGGTTTGAATAATTTCTGAATATGATATGTGCTAAATGTAAAATGTGAAATGACTGATCAAGTGTATGCTATTCAATAAGATGAATTAGAGATACGAGGTGAACGGCATGATTATATGAATTGTATGTTTATGTGAATGAGTGAGCCATCAAGGATGGTCACTCATTGAGTTTACAAAAACTCACCCAAAATTTTGCAATATTTTTCAGGCTCAGAAGAGCTACCCCGTTAGGCTAATGGGAGTATAACCACTGCATTCAAGTAAGAGATAAAACTCAGGATCAGTTCACGTCGGCATTTGTATTTTCTTATTTTTGTATCAAATTGAGTCTTTCATAATTATTGTAACATGTATATTTGTATATTTCTGTTTTGTAATAACTTTCCATAGTTGAAAGGTTTATAAATGAGATTGATCTTGAGTGTAATAATAATAAATGTGATTCTGATGTTATTAAAGAAAAGAATGGGCCTAATTTGATTATTGATTTTCGCATATATGTGTTGAAAAAAAGTTTGCAACAAGATTTTTACGGTCTGACTGTGTTAGCATGCCACCCTCGCGGGGTACATTCTCGAACATCACTCAAGAGCGAGAGTGGGGTGTCACATCAATACCACATTTCTTAATGGGGATCTTGAGGAGATCATTTATATGGTTCAATCAAAAGGTTTTGTTGAGCTAGGTAATGAGCATAAGGTATGCAAGTTGCGAAGGTATATTTACGGACTTAAGCAAGCATCTAGGTCTTGGAAAATTAGGTTTGATAAGTCTATTAAATCCTATGGGTTCATATAAAAACTAGTTGAGCCTTGTGTCTATAAAAGGATATAAGAAGGAAAGGTTATTTTTTTAATTATATATGTTGATGACATTCTGCTCATTGGGAATTATGTAGGAATGTTATCTAAGATTAAGGAATGACATAGCGAGCAATTTTCAATGAACGATTTAGGAGAGGCTACCTATGTTCTAGGGTTCAAACTTATAAGGGATCGTAAGAACAAAATGATAGCCTTGTCTCAACTAAGCTACATTGAGAACATGCTTAATAAGTTTGCCATGCAAGATTCCAAGAGGGGGAACATAGAATCAAACTTTTTAAGAAGCAAGCACCTAAGACCCAAGAGGAGGTCGAACACATGCATATCATTTCTTATGCTTTAGTAGTTATAAGTTTAATATATGAAATGCTTTGCATTAGACCAAATATTAGCTACGCAGTAGGACTGGTAAGCAGATTTCAGTCCAATCCAGGAACGGAGCATTGGACTACAATTAAGTGTATACTGAAGTATCTTCGTGGGACGAATAACTTAATGCTTGTTTACTCTAGAAGCAATCTTATTCTGACAGGACATACATATTCTAATTTCCAATTAGATGTTGATTCAAGGAAATCAACTTCTGGCTTTATATTTGTTTTCAAAGGTGGAGCCATAGTATAGAGGACTATCAAGCATTGTTGAATCGACTATGGAGGCTGAGTATGTTATTGCTTGTAAAGCAGCAAAGGAAGCCGTCCGGCTTCGCAAGTTTGTAAATGATTTGGAGGTAGTCCCAGAGGTAGATAAAGTCATTACACTTTATTATGATAATAGTAGGGCGGTAGCTAATTCTAAAGAACCTCGGAACCACAAAGCTGCTAAACACATTAAGATAAAGTATCATCTCATAAGGGAGATAATACAACATGGAGAGGTGAATGTGGTGAAGATTCCTATAGAGCAAAACCTTGTTGATCCATTCACAAAGCCATTGTCTCAAAAGAGCTTTGTGGGTCACCTAGTAGGGATGGGAATGAGGGATATGTCAAACTTGCTTTAGGGCAAGTGGGAGATTGCTGGAGTTATGTAAATATAGTTCCCTGGAAAGCAAGTGTATTTACTTATAACTTAATTTCCTTCCAGTTACAGTTTTGTATTGAAAATATTTATTATTTATAAAAATAAAAGAATTTAGTTTTTATGAGCACTATACATCTAGTCATAGGGTACCGAGATTCTTTTGTAAGTAATATACATATACATAGAGATGTATGGGAAACGTGTATATTATAAGAATTTAAAATAATGGATTCACAGTTGAATAGTCAAGTTGGTCACTTGATTATCGTTTAGAGGAGTTTATCCCGATATAAGTAAAGGAGTTTACTTCAAGGGAATGATGAGTTTCATATCATGATAGTAGTTGACTATTGATAGTGGCACTATTAAATGAATCTGGAATTAAATATGTTTTAAGAATAAATTGGTTCATTACTTTAATTATAAAACATACAACTGGAGCATTCATTTATCATGGACCACAATCATGATAAGGGGTGAACTCTTATGTGTTCCATTATAATTCTTGATATAATTGAAATGGATTTTTACAGAGTATTAATCTAGTTTTTACATGTTGGAATTATTAATTAAAACATGTATCAGGGAACATTCACTCAAATAAAGATTTTATAGTGGTATCATCACTTCTAGATGTTTTATGGAAATTGGTGATTAAACTAGTGTCAGTAATTTGATTGACTAGCTGCCCCTCAAGTCTTAACACCAAGATGAGATCTTGTGTGTTAACCACCATAACGAGTAAAACGGGATATCTGGAAGGAAAAACCAATATAAGGGCAAAACAGTAATTTTACCCTTTATTGTGCGGATGGCTATAATAAGGTTCATAATTGGACATCTTATTTGAAATATGTGTTCTCATAATATTTAATAATTCAAGAGTTCAACTAACTGTCTTTAGTGGAATAACATTTAGTTAATAAGCTAGAATTAATTCTAATGAGATTAAATTAATTATGGGATTATTAAAGCTTGAATTGTCTAAGTCCAATAAAATTCCCCACTTGGCTTCTAAGAGGATTATCAAGTAAAGTAAGAAATAAAAATAGAGATTTTAAAGCCTATGATTGCATGTTGGGCTTATATAATTTATTGTTAATTAGAAGCCTAATTGAACATTTAGAAATAGGCTAGGCTTTGGTTTAATTTGATTAATTAAATTAAAACAAAGTTATTTAAGGTAAATGGAGGTCGAATTTCGTTTTGAATGGAATAAATGTGAAGCTGCACATTTAGTATTGATTTGCAATATTAAAGATGGTTTTAACATGTATTATTATCAATAATGGAGTAAATACCTTATCATTAAATGGTTTAATGGTGGTCTTTTAATGATAGCATGTAACTTATTAGCATTCATTAGATTAAATAAGAAAGAGGTGTATTATGATGGGCCATCTTCCTTCTTTTATCACAAAACCAAAATTGATATATCTCATTTAGGTTAGTTGTCTTTTCATATAGGCATCTTAAAGACAAATGAACAGAGTCTCATTTATTGGCTTCTTTATGAATGATTAAAAAATGAAATGCATTTGATTCAAATCACTTCTTTCTTTTGATAAAAAACAAAATTGAGAAGATGTAAGATTCTCTTGCATTTTTATTCTCTCTCTCATAACTTCCATTGTATAAAAGAAAATTGAATGAGAAGTGTCTCAAAAAATTGTTTTTTCTTTTAAGAAAAATTCTCTTCAAGTTTTCTTTACCTTTCCCATTAAAGGGGTTTTGTTAACCAAGTTGTGCAAGAGGAATAAGTGGTAGATCGAATTGGTTAAGGGTACAATATCGAGAAGAGGATATATCTCCTAAGAGAGGATACGTTGTCGAGGATAGGATAGCACTAAAAGGAGTTAAAGCTGTGATGAAGGAGTCGGTAATATAACTTCTATCACCTTTTGCTAATGTTTATTATCCTTATACAACATCATGTATGGATATGTATGTTGATTTGGTTATGTAGCTTCTGCTACAATTACCATTTTATCCAGATCGTGCATGCTTTATTTGTCCGATCCATTATATGAGTAATGTATACTAGAAATGAATGAATGAGAATTAGGAAATTATGTGAAGATATATTGCTAGAAAGGTTTAGTGAATGTATAAATTATGAAATTAAAATAAATCAAGCTTACTTAAGATATAAACCTGATTGTAAAATAGTAGCACACTAGCTATAATTAATCTTTGTATATGAATAGATACCCAAAAAGTCAATTGAGCATGTATTGAAACATCACATAAATATATGTGAATGATTGAATAATCATATGATTAACCAAGTTAGTGATTTGATAACTATGTGCATATGCATGACGAGAAACACACAAGGTGATTGTCAACAGTCAGACATTGTCGAATCATCATGGCACTGGCTTATCTGGAGCGCATTGTGAGTTAACCTTGATGTTTCCCACTATGATTGAATTGTTTTGGTTAACTTTTACTTATTGAAATGTTACCTATATGATTGCTACAATTCTAGACATTTTTGGTTCAAGGAGTTTGATACTTGGAATTGTTTATGAAAGTGCTTTAAAATTGTATATGTAATGTGGAATGTGTACTTAACTGAATGTTGAATGTCAAACTCAGGTATGAAGAATGTGATAAATGACATGAACACATGAAACAAAAAGTATTGATAGCATATTCTATGAATTGATGCAATCCGTAACATTGATATGCATGATAAGATAAAGGAGTTATGACTAGAGTGATCAGCGTGAGAACAAGCTTTAAGCTCAGGATTGTGCACAAAGAGCCACAAGCTCAGTTAATATTGAAATCCGTATCCATAATAGATGCAGGATAGTAAATGAAATGAGCCTGATATCTAGAATAGATATAGGACAGCAAATAGGCACTCGGGGAAAACAAAGTAAAAATAAAATAGAGTCACTTATGCAATTGAATATACATCCTTATATGCGTCATATGATTGAATTGAAATGAATTATTGAATTATTTGAAATATAGTTCAAAAGCAAATGATAATGTGTTTTGATACAAAATGTTAGCTTACCTGATATACTTATGAGAGTATGATAATCTTGATGTACTTAATAAGGTATGATGAAATGTGATGTGATATTTAATACTGAATGATATGTAATACTTGTTAAATTAGGATATAACTTGTCTCTATCTGTCTTACTTGAGTGAATACATTGATAATGGTTCATTCATTGAGTTCACAAACTCTTCAAAATTGCAATATTGATTTCTAGGTTTAAAGAAGATCTAGTTAGACTAATTGGAGTATAACTACTGCGATTATACATAAGTTAGTTGTTATGATCAATTCTACTTGTAGATGTCTCTATTCATTAAGTAATAAGAATAACATTTCTCACCTATCGTCAAATGTGTATGTTAACTCAGAAGTGTAATGACATTTGTGATTTAATATGATTGTGAATAAAATGACTCAAAATGAATGTTTGAAATTGTTGTGAAATGAGATGTCTTAAAATGTGGTAATACGATTATCTTAATCTGCCATCCTTATAGAGTATGTTCTCGAATAATCATCAATAAGTTTGGGCATATGTTCTATGAGAGTGGTACTTTACCATGATTATCTAGAACAGACACCCTATAAACACATAAATGGTTATATAGCATTAATGATAGATAAAATCCCCTTTTTCATAACTTATTAACTCTTTTGATGGATTTTCATTGTAACCTTTATAATTGCTTAGCTTAATTTTATTTTGTTGAAATTTTAGCTTTATAATTCTTAAATCAATTTCTCGTAATTAATTTATGTGTTCACTTGTGTAGCTTTTATTTCTTTTTATTCTTTTCTATTAGGTTTAGATGACTTAGGATTAGGCTAGTACCTTACTCGTGGGATAAACTCTTCAGTACCACAAAGTACAACCTGAATTACGTGGTCCCTAAGTGGAATCTCTATAGGACGATATCAACTTTTTACTATAAGTAATGACCTGTATACTTGTAATTTTTAGTGTAAAAGAAGTACCTTTGTTTTGCAATCAATAAGTTTTTTGTGCCACTATTGGGGATTGTTTTGTTTAGCTTTTTTTTTGTTTGAGTGACTTTGATTTAAGAGTGTTCGGTACTCTTCTTTGTGTATTTACAGGTGCATGGACATAAGGAGCATGTGACGGTCTAATGAGCTTAGCGAAGAAGAGTTTTCAAACATTACAAGGCATAAAAGAGAGCTAAAAAGAGCTATATGTTAAGACAGAACACAAGGGAATATGGTAAAAGAACGAGAGCAAGGAGGAGCTAAGAGGACATTAATGAACTTGATGAGGCTAGGTTTCAGTCCTCAAGGAGTTGTAAGGCCTACAGTTCAAGCCAATAACTTTGAGATCAAGCTAGCACTCTTCAACATACTTCAACGCAATGTGTGGTTTTAAGGATTATCAAATGAAGATCCCAATGCCCATCTAGAAAATTTCTTACAGATCTATGACTCCTTTAGGTTTGGTAGGATTTGTGATGATGTTGTGAGGTTAAGATTGTTTCCTTGTACCTTGAGGGATCAGGCAAAGGCATGGTATAAGGCACTCAATTTAGGGTAAATCACTACTTGGGAGCAACTAGCCTAAGCCTTCTTAGCTAAGTACTTCCCCTTGAATAAGACAATAAGAATCATCAAGGAGATCACAAACTTTCAACAAAGTGATAAGGAGTCATTGTATGAAGCTTGTGAGAGATTTAAGGAATTAAAAAGGAGCTAAATGTGCCAAAACCTCTTAAAGAAGTTCCTTTTACGAACATCCTACAAAGATGTGACTCCAAGCACAAGTGGAACTTTAGAAGCAGTTGCAAGAGGGTCTTTGATAAGGAAAACTATTGATGTAGCTTATGACCCTTTGGAAGAGTTAACAAGCAATAGCTGCATATGGTCAAATGAAAGGAGAAGAGGTCCTAGAAGCAAAAAGAGATGATTCCAGTTAACTCGTTGACAGCCTGACAAGCATATATTATGGCGTTCAGCAAGTAGTTGAGCAATATGTAAGGAGCTTCTTCATCCATAATCAAGGCCATGCAATTACAATGTGAGTTATGTGGCCAAGATAACCCTGGCATAGCCGAATGCTTCTTGTTAGGAGCTAGTGGGATAGAACAAGCGAATGACTTGGGCTAGCCACAAAGAGGTAACAATCCATACTCTTGACACTTACAATCTTGGGTGAAAAAAACCACTCAATATTAAGAATGCAAGTAGCTAAGTGAGAGCACAACTACCTCCTAGATTTCAACAAGACCTACTTGGTCTTTGGAGAGAAAAATGGA
>JAOSBO010000007.1:13330081-13352476 GCA_027563915.1 Erythroxylum rotundifolium
AATATATGTGGATATATTTATTGGGTTAGATTGAATTAAGTTGTCGGGCTTTTATTATATGAGATATAATATGAGTCGAAACTTATTAGGCTTAAATAATCCTAATGGGTTTAGGATTAGGGTTTCTTTATAAATAGAAGAATTATGTCTTATTAGAAGATATACGAAAACCTTAGCCACTCGTCACTTTTCCCAAGAGAAAAACAGTGAGGTGCTCTAAAGTGTTTTAGAACATGCTAGCACACATTAATGACTGCCCAAATCGTTCATCCTCGTGTGGATACTGGTAGAGGACCTTCACGAGCTGCAACATCAAGATATCTGGAAAGATATGTAATCCGCGTGCTACAAGAGGTAATTCTACATATTTTTTGTTGTGAAATTTTGATTTACCAAGGCATAAAACCATAATTTTATGGTTCATTCTGCTGTGTAATATGATTCACGGACCATAGGCGATCCAACAATCTCAACCTAGCCCATTAACACACAAAAACAATTTTTCAAAACATTTATCAAAAAATATTCAAAAATGAATTATGTTATGAATTTATAAATTATTTCATTATTTCATTTCTTTTATTATGATAATTTAGTATCCCATATTTATAGAGGTCTAACTTTGGCACCATATATAATGATCTAATCTCAAAATAGTCTATTAACATAACTGTAACTTTTTAAACCACTTAATCAAAATATATTCCTATTAAATAATTAGTAGTCATATACTATAAAGGTAATTTTGTTGGTTTAAGCCCTACTGTCAATCGCTTTGGTTATAGTTTAGTGATAATATAATTTAAAAGTATTATAGATCTTGTACATGTTTAGATGTATATGATAAAGTCTATGAGATAATTATACATTGTAAATGAAATTTTAATTATGAATTTCATGTTGCATTTATGTATTATCCCTAAATGTTCATAGTCATTGTTGTATTAAGATTGGACATTAATGTAATGTAAAAAAACTAGCACACTTTTTGTTTTTCCTTATGAAGGAAGTAGTGAATCTCATAGACTAAAGTATGGAGATATTTAAACAAACGTGTGGGTGTTTATTAAAGAACAAGTTCACTGAATAGATCAGATATTAAAAATCCATAAAAAGTTCATTGAACATACCAGATATGAAAAATCCATTTGGACTATTACTTGTATATCTATAGAATTCTCATTGTGATGATTGTATAAGTGATGACTTGAGGTCTCCAAAGTTATCTTGTAAACGAATTGTTATGTTTTGATACTACTTATGACACATTTAATCATGGGTCAGTCAATCGGTAGTCATTGGATGCAGTATAAACTATATAGAGGTAGTTGTATGATCAAGATAGGATTCATCACCCTAAAGTAATTAGGAGTAATGTTTTATTGTTCTTGATTAGTATTGATTCTGTAAATCCTTGGCCAAGGCAGAATAACATTTTGTAAACAGTTTACAAATTTCATTAATTGAATCAATAACTAAGGGCAAAAAACTAATAAATTAGACTCAAAATAGAGTAGACATTAATGCTATACTTTATATCTAATCAAAAAATTATATGATGAAATGATTAAATTATACAGAAAAACACAAAAAGGTTAGTCGAAACAACTTTGACATTCCTAAATATTTGGGTGGTTATAATACATTGCTAGACGCCAATCTTGATATATAATTATAAATTGTTTAATTAGATAGTTAAAAACAAATTAAAAGGAGTCTTAATTTATCTAATTCTAATTCATTTCTAATTATGAATTAGAATTATAATTTGTAATCATTGCTTACATATTTTGAAACTTAATAGGTTTGACATACAGAATTAGCTGAAGAGAGGAAAGTTATTTAAATCAAATTGAATGAGCTGAAGAGAGGAAAGTTATTTAAATCAAATTGGACTTGATTGTAAAATTTGAGAAATTTTATGATTAAATATGAGATAGTTAACAAATAAGGATCAAAATGAGATTTTACATATAATTTATGTGTAATTAGGATTTAATTAGAATTATTTGTAATTCTAATTAAATTTTAATTTAAACTAAATTACTAAAACGTTCAAAATTTATTATAAATAGGCTTAAGTTCTAATGAGAATAGCACTTCTTACTTAACTTTCTTTGTAAGTGTAAGAGAGTTCTCTCAAACTATTCTATAGATACCATTAGAGCCTGAAAATTTATATGGCTATGGTGTTTAAGATTGATCGATTTCGGAAACAGCTCAAGGAATACAACAGGAAAAGGATCAACCTTCGAAATAAGATATTAATTAAAATTCTGCTTTTATTATGATTTATATTAGTCATTTTATAAAATTAAAGAGATATTAATTTTTAGGAAATCAACGGTTATGAAAAAGTTTCATAATTGTTCCATTACGACTAGAATTTGATCCCAACTCAATTTCCCAACAAATTATTTGATGTTGTCATTCTTTTTTACTAAAAAATTGTCAACATTCATCTCATATATTTATTGACAATATGCTAGATGAAAATTAATAAAAAAAAACAGTCAAATATCCATTGGGCGACTATTATATATATGTTTAGAAAAGGTATTTATATGCACAATTCATTTATTTCTTTAGAATAAATTTATATAAAAGATTCTACAATCCCTTAACATTTGTTGAATTACATTCAACAAATAAATAATTAGACTATCTATAACTATATATAAGATTAAATCGTTAATAGTCTAATCATCACTATTTTTTAGGATAATTATCATTTGTACCACCAATAAAATTAACTTATTATTTAATAAAGTATTAATAATAAAGTTAGTATATTAAGCATTAAAGACAATGAATCTTCAGTCTACAAATTCAAATCATCTATAATGAAACTTCAATTCGACACTTGAAACAACTATAAATTCTGGGTTTAATGAGTAAATATATTATAAGTTTCACTACAAGCACTAAAATTATTATTATCATGATAAGATAAACAAAGTACAGAAAGTAAAAGGTGGAGGATTAACAAAATACAGGTAATACATTTATTGGCAATTCTTGATAGAGTATTTTAGTTACGAAGATAATTGTAATTCGTCTCACATATGAAGTCGTGTGGCTTTATAATGTTTATCAGAGGCCATAATTTTAAGGCTTTTTACGTTAAATACATTCTGAATTGTAATGTATGTATAATCTTTGTTCAACTTGTTAAACAGAATACACAGTTCAAATTTTGCCGATAATTCCATTGATTAATAAGTATGAATTTTCACTATACAGTACTTGAAATTAGAAGATGATATTTATGTGTTGTTGACTTTCAATATTAATTTTGAATCAATTAAACTTTCAAATACGAAAGATGTTGGAGACTTATTATGGAAATATAAAATTACCAAATTTATTCAATATTTAAGTGTTCTGTAATGATTGAATTTAACTACAAACCAATTACATTTATTGAAAATTTTGGAAAAAACGTATTTGAAATTAAATATATGTTCACAAATGACCGAGAAATTAAATCTAATTTGTAAAAAAAAAGCATTTGAGTAATTTTAGGAAAATATTCCGAGTCTCATTTAATTAATAAAATTAATTACAAAACAGAATCTTTTATCATCTTAATTATTAAAATTGTAGTGAAATGTCATATTTAGTTTAATCTTTGCTTTTAGACGTTATTTAATCATAAGTTTTAATTTTTAATATGAAGAGTTTCCTTCCAATTTATTTTGTGGTGAAGGTATTTATACTATTCCAGTTGACTTGTATGCAAAATTTACTTTTGCTCGGAAGTCAAAAAACAAGATTCATTTTTAGAAACGAATGAATATCTTCCTCTTCTAAAAAATGTAATTAAGTACGTAAAATTTAGCTTGAAGACAAAGCTTATTAAATTATCAAACCTCTTAAATTGAAGTAATCGTGCTTAGTTAACTCCATTGTTGTCGTGAATACAAAATCTACATCCATCTGAATCCAAAGAACTCGGTCATTTGGCAAGAATAACTCGATAGCTCGTTATTATTGACGAAATCAAGTGCACGACTCAATTGGAAACAACTTGAGATGAGATAAATGCACGGTGTAGTTTTCAACAGACTGTACAATCGATGAGAATGGATTTGTATTTGACTCCCACGGATATGAATGGCGAGAATTGATACGTTGTTCTCTGGTTCGAGTTCAAACAAACTGATGGACTCGCCGCAAAGTGTTTTTTCTATATCAGCCACCACATATATCTGTTAATAGACGTCACATATAGAATTACTGACACAGCATTAGCTGTCATAAGGTAGCAAGCATTACTAAGAGAGAGAGAAAAGATTCTATATCACTAAACTAATGAATACGCCTGTCGCTATGAAATTTAGTCATATTATCGCGATAGATATGTACATGTCTTGCATGCACAATGATTTCAAGGAAAATGAGTCGAGTCCATTGTCAACGTTCCTTTCAGGGCGATTTTTATTCCTGAAAATCTTACCAGTGATGTAATGACACTCCCATTTGTCATTTTCTTAAAAGTAGAAGACAGAAGATTCTATTATAATTTAAGATACTTTAAATAGAATATCTAAACTCTAAATATCTTCTCGTTGGACTTTTATGTAAAAAATGATGATGACACACAATTGGTATGAACATTATACATAGATTGATCAAGACAAAATATAATCAAACTCAGCTCAAACCAATAACAATATCAATTGAATTTGGCTTAAACTATTAATTTAAGATAATTACAATAAATTGTTAATTTTAGTTGAGTTTAATTAATTTAGGTGAAATTTTAGAGTTATATTGAGTCGTCTTATGAATGATAGTTGATTAGTCTACGTTTGTAATTATATTTTTTAACAAAATTTAAAAGAAAAGATTTTCCTTAAAAAACTAAAAATTATAAGAAGTTTTTTAAAATTTTAAAAATTAAGAATTTTTTAAAAGTTACTTAAATCACAAAGGAAGATTTTGTCTCTCAATTTTTTAATATAAAAAAATATGTGATACCCAAAGAAGGGTCTATGAATAAAGGAACTATTAATAGGTGAGCTAAAAGGATTAGTTTTAAATAAATAAGCTTTCGAAGCTATCTCACAAATCAAGTTAAAAGTTTTGAAGCTTTCGAAGCTTTATTCTTCAAGATTCTATTGTTACTTTTTAAATATAAATAATTACACGATATTAGGCCCAGGTCTCGACATTTACTATGAGAATTGGCGATTTGTGATCTGCTAATGGATGGAGGCTCCTAGGATTTAAAACCCCTTTTTTTTTATATTTCAAGGGGAGGGTCAAACTAGTTAAAAGCACATGTTTAAACTAATTTTGGCTAGTTCTGCCTGTCATCCTTGTGCATAAGCACGATCATGTTAGTGCACGATTGTGCAACCCTGATGAGTGAAGGGTTCCGTCATGATTGTGCATCCCTAATGGGTGAAGAGTTCTGTCATTCAGACTTGTAAAAATCGTATCTCTCAATTTTTGATATCCAAAAATTTCAAACTTTATATCATTAGAAAGCTAAGAGAATAAGCTACAACGTTATGAAAACAACTTTGTCTGATTCATCCTACATCAATACAATTCAATTGTTGAAATGAGGACATAATTTTTGTCAGGGATAGCACTGCAACTATGTCCCCCTTTTCTTCTTCTACCTATTATGAACTTTTACATATTCCAAAAAGACCTGGATCCAATAAACACTAGATTTACATATTTTACTCCCAACTTAACAATTTATTTTAAACCTAACTAGGGCCATCTAACAACATACTGTTCCATTTCCAACAATAATTAACAACCCAACAAAGAAGATAGTTTTGAACATGTACAAAGAGAACTTCTTCAACTCTTACATTCATTGCTTAACCAAAACAGAGTTTGTAAATGGCTTTAATTACATATCAAAGGCCACATCAATAGCATAATACAAAATATAAATGAATGTCATTGCTTGATATGCTTATAAAGCTACCCAATGTAGTCGAACTAACTTAGTTATAAAAGATATATATCTTTGAGTTTGTTAAGGCTTGCAACTTCTCATTCTCGTTCTGCAACCGAGGAGTGGGAAATAATAGGGTAAGTTGCAAAATTCAGTGGCTAATATGTTTATAGTCATTCGTAACTAGCCACAAACAATCAAGCATATATATATATTTAAAATTCATAGTTAAAAATGTTATCACATAAATTATATCATGTATATTTACCCACCACAAAATAACACTCAATTGTATATCATACTCAACAAATCAAAATGAAATGCAAAAACATAATGGCTTGAGAGAGTCCCATAGATTGAAATGGAGAAACCAAAGTTTGAACCATGAACTAAATCAGTCCGTTTCTTAAGAGCTCAATGCCACAAGCGGGCAACCGAGAGAAGTCTTTAAGCCAACGTATGTGAATGGTTTATGTGAATAAATACTTATGTGAATGGTTTCAAATCCTTTAAATGTATCAGGAAATAGATGGAAATTAAAGAGTAAATGAAAAAACCTTATCAATTTTTTACATTACAATACCAATCTGGCTCCTAGTAAGGCTAGGTGAGTAGACCTATCAGAGATAAAATGAAATATAAATTTATCCCTCTAATCCAATAAAGCAATACATAACAAAGAAGCTTTGAGAAACTAGTTTAAAGAACTTAAAGATCATTATTCCTTTACTTAAACAAAAATCAAGGAATTATAATGGCTTAAAGATGGTGAATGTAATTCAAACTTCTTTTCCAAGTCCCTTTAAGAAGGATTACTAACAAAAGTCCTTGACCACTAATGATGGAAAATAGTATATAACTAAGAAAGTCTCAAGGTTAGATGTGTATACTTCAAGAACACTTTGGGTTTTGCTTCTATTACATTCTCTTCCACTTAGTTCCTCAAATCCGTCCTACCTTGTTTCATCACTAGAGCATATAGTGAACTTCTCACCAAGTCTTTCATAATTGAGGACACTGAATAAGATCTATTCAGTCTTAATACTAACATGTCACTTGGTCCTAATGGTTTTTATGCTTTCTTTTATAAAGCTTAGAGCTCTTTTACAACTCAGGTTGTCAAAGCAGTACAAGAATTCTTCTATAGTGGAAAGTTATCAAAGGTATAGATCCAAACTAGTCTTTGTTTGGGTCCTAAAATCTCTATAACATTAATTCTCTTAAATATTTCTAGCTAGTAGCTTGATGTAACAGCTTTTATTAAATCATACCCAAGCTTTTGGAAACGAAGTTGAAGCTTTCTCCCATCTTTTATCAATTCCACTTAAGATACTTTCGTCAATAGTAGACTTATAGGTGATAACGTCTTTTTAGTTCAAGAGCTTTTTAAGGAATATCAGAAGAATAATGTTGCAAAGAATGGCTATATAAAAATAGATTTTTATAAAGAATTTGCTTTGATAATCTAGCTCTTTGTTATAGATTATTTATAAGTGTTTGGCTTTCCTACGTTATTTATCCAATAGATTTAGTAGTGCAAAACTCCTCCCACTTACTTCAATGATAAGGCCAAATATCCTATAAAGGACCTAATGGTATCAAATACGTTGATATTATCTCTCCTTACTTGTTCATTAATTGCATTGAATTTTTGATAAGATTAATTAAATAATAACATCAATCAGGAAGAGAAATTTAGATTTCATAAAAAATATGGCCAATTTGTAATATTTAATCTTTCTTTTATAAATGATTTAATTCTTCTTTATTGTGTTGATTCCAACTCTCTTGCTTTTCTCATCATTTCTCTTAAAATATTTAGTCAGATGTCATGTTTATCCATATACAAAAACAAGAGATAAATCTTGGTATTTGAAAGTGCTCATCATATATCTTCCTAGCTAACTAAAACATATGTACTCAATTTAAAATCTCCTCCTTCCAAATAACTGGGAGTACCAATTGTTAGAGTAGTGCTCTAAAGGCAATTACCTTTAGCACTTTTTTACTAACTTTATTTTGATTAATAAAGTGAAAGGTATTTTTCATTAATTTGATATTCTTTTATATATGAATTGATGTTGATATTAAATCGAATTAAAGAAGTTCATGATACAAAACATAGCATGAAGGAAATCTTGATGAAATCATAATAATGAGATTCCTGTCATGTGCAATTATGTTATTATCTAAATAATCCCTAGTCATAGGATTAATAAGACAGGACATTATTAATCCAGACAAACTAGCACATGTTATGCTTCTTGATTTGATCAAGCAATAGATCTCATAAACTATAAACATGAGATGTTTAGAGTTAACATGTGAATGACTAAGGGTAATAAGTACATCGGATGAATCGCTATGAGATTATCATATGGATGATAGATCGAATGTCAGTGATTAATCTCATCATAGCAATGTTGCGAATATCTTTAGACTTAAGGTACTTAAAGATATCTTGGATACTAATCCTCCTGTGCTTTGACATCATTCCTTGTTACCTCAAGACGAGGTAGCTCTTAGGATGGTAATAGGGTATAACTATTGGTATTCAAAGGTAATTGGGTATAACTATTGGTATTCAAAGGTAATTGGGTAGCCAATAAAGGATTCACTACTCTTGATATAAGACGATGATACCTACAGCCTCTTGTTGGGGTCATTACTCGAGAGTCTCTAACCAAAGCAGTTATGTGTCATGAAAAGAGTCTTCAATGAAATATAAGAGTAATGAGATCCCAAGACAAGAACTAACATCACTTGGACTAGATGTGATGTAGTCAATCTAGTGAGAGTTGATACATAGCCCATACTCCGAACTAAGTGGGGTATAATATGGTGAAAGGATGAATTGCACAGTAATTGTCAACGGAAGGTTCATAAGTTGGATAATTAACTATTGAAGAGTTCATATGTTAATCCACTTATATTCCAGTAAATTGGCATCATGAAACCCTTCATGATTTGGTTGCATTGAATAACTGGGAACTTAAGGATCACACACATAAAAGATTAGATGAAAAACATAGTGTGTATGACCAAATTTAAGTAGGCCACAATAGTGACTTATAGGTCATAATCATGGTCGACGGTGAGCCCAGTTTTCTGAAAAGGGTCACGATCGTGGTTCATTGGTCATGATCGTGACAGACGACTTAAATTAGTCTACAAGTGAGTTCTTTGCTCATGTACACGAAGTCTTACCACTTCTTATATACTCAAGTGAGAGCTTAAGGGTTCTAGAACAGTTCTAGAATGAAAGAGAGGTATCAAGAACCTTGTTTTTGCAATTCATGCAATTGTTGCATGAATCAAAGTGCATACAATAAGATTCCTGATCTATCTTCCATCATCATGAGCATTTACTAGAACTCATCTATTTTTGTTCTCAAATCACCCTTATAAATTGTTTCTTCATCTTCTTTACGTGTTCTTGGGTGATCAAAGAAAGGTATGGTGTTTGCAACAACCCAAACAAGGAGAAGAAATAAGAAAGGAGGAGAAACAAAAGGTAAAAAGTTTTGTTATTTCATATTCTTTACACATCCTTGCATGCATGTATGATTATGTGATTTTCGGGTTGTCATAGTGCTTGATTCCAACACTTTCGCTGCATATGCATGCATGTGATGAATGCAACTATGGCTAACGTAACACCAATCATTATAAAGAGAATTAGATATAAGGACTAGTAGCCTCTTTATGAAATAATAGAAAGAAGAATTGGAAGTTGGGCCAATATAAGCCTATCATTCACTAAAAGGTTACATATGATCTTATTAGTGCTACATAATCTATATGTTTATTGGTATTCTCATTTTAGCTTGCCTACACATTAGAAAACTTTTTAAGAACTTCTTTTGGACTAGTGAGGATTTCAAGAAGCCTTATGTACAGGTTGGGTGGAAAGAAGTGTGTTTACCTAAACACGAAGGAGTCTTGGGAATAATGCAAATCTAGATAAAGAATAAAGTGATATTGGCTAAAACACTATACAGAATACTTAATAACAAAGAATCCATATGGGTTAAATAATTTCATGGACATTACCTTGTGAATGATAACTTCTAGAGATTTAAGCCTAGATATAATACATCTTAGATTTTTCTTCAAGTTTTCAAGTTAAGGGATTACTTGCAAAATGAAATCAAAATCATAATAGGGAATGGTGAGGATTCCTAGCTATAGTATGACAATTGGAGTAATATCTTAGGCCCTTTTACAAGTTACTTAACTTCCAACATTTTAGATTTATGCATCCTAAGAAAGTTAAGATTAAAGTTCTCGTTAGAAGGAATGAATAGATGACTGAAGTAGGTACATTCTCTTATAGTTGGTATCCTATCTTACAACCCCTTACCATCTAAAAAAGATAAAATCATTTGATGTAAATATTACTCATATGCATTTACAAATAAATCTTTTAAAGATCCCTTGAGAACTTATTCCCCTAAAGTTGGCTAGTTTCAAATATTCAAGAAAGTGTCCCTAAAGTATCCTTCATTATATGGTTTTCCTTGAAAAATAAAATTATTATAATTGATGGATTCAAGAGCTCTAGCATCCTAAATCTAGTGTATAGACTTTGTAATACTGAAATGGAATCCATCGATCATCTTTTCTTTATTTACCATTACAAAAATGCTCTATAGAGAAGTATACAACATTACTGCAACCGTTCTGTCGTATTAATAGTTGGGAAAAGATAAGCCAATAGGTTGGATCTTCAAATCACCATTCCTTTAAGGATTATATCTTGTTTAAATTATCTTTTGGATACACCATATATTCAATTTAAAGAAAAAGGAATGTAAGACTTTTCAAGAGCTAACAATAAAATGCACAGGAAGTTATTAAAAGAAACTTGCTTTGAATTTGAGAGATTATTATGAACAAATGTCAAGCTATCCAATTTTCCTCTGGAATGTGTAAAAGATGGAACATCTGACCCTCAAAAGTTTAAAGACTATTAAGCACTGTCATGTTAGTTTTGGATCGCCTATGGCCCGGGTATTCACAATACGCAGCGGAATGGACCATACTACACAACAAGAAGTATAATCGAAATTTCACATGTACGAAATTACCTCTTGACGTGGATTGGTATTTGTTTTTTAGATTTATAGACGCTGCAACACGCGAGCGTCCTCTACCAATATCCACACGAGGATGAACAATCCGGGCAGCGGCTAATGTGTACTAGTATATTCTAAAACACTTTAGAGCACCACATAATTTTTTTCTTGAAAGAAGAAAGAATGGCTAGGTCTAGGTGGCTAGGGTTTTTCGTCTCTTCACTAACAAGACATAGGTTCTCTATTTATAGAAAAACCCTAATCCCTATTCCTATTAGGAATAAGAATATCATAACCCTAAACCCATTAGGATTATGGAAGCGCAATAAGTTTCGACCCATATTATATCTTATATAATAAAAGCCTGACAACTTAATTCAATCTAGCCCAATAAATATATCCACATATATTTATTCAGTGCCAAATAAATTAGGCCCAAGAGAATAAGCCCAGATCACATCACTCTCTATGTGCGACCCTATAGGATCAGACTTCAAGGCCCATAAGTCATAAATGGCCTTTAGCAAGACATTATGACTACCTAAATCAAATGACGATCGGTAATCCGATTTAACCTATAACTATGGTTATAAACTCAGTCTCTTTGTAACACGATATCAAGATTACTCATAAGGCATGGTACATGTAATCTTTGATTAATCATAGTTTCTTGATTTCCAAGTTGACTGACTATAACAAATGATATTGATGACTCCTCATCAATTTATTTGAGCACGGCCATGCATTTCTTCAATCATAATTGTCAAGAGGCCCCAATGATATCTCTCTCATTTAAGAGAGGTACAAATCTCATCTACGTCATTCACAACCCTCCGCATGATTCATTTAATGTCCAACATAAGACTACTTGTTATCTGGTTAAAGATAACTTAGTCTAATGTCAAAACATTGAATTCCTCAAGTAGGGAACCATGATGACTTCAGGTCAAAAGACTAAAGTCAAACCATATTGAGAATCATTAATGACATCAATCTATGTAGTGTTCTCTCTGTGAATCGGTCCAATATATGTTTTCTAACATATATCCATGTATCTGATTTGATAACTCATATCTATGATCAGTAAAACGCGATCATCAACCAAAACACATACTAGCCTTAATTCATTATTGTTCCACCAATAATGATCGACCAAGGACATTTTAGAATAGCATTATAATGCTTATGGTTTTACTATCAAGTCACATACTTGATGACATAAGCCTAATACTATTCATAGAATGTTAGTCACATTATGTAAACAATATACATACATATATAAAAGAATACCTCATAATATATTATTATAAGTCAAAATGTTAGTACAAAAGTCACATATGTCCATTGACCTAGGGCACACTACTAACAGTTAGAAAAGAAGTTGATGCTCTTTTTAAAGTTGATGTTCACTTCCTATTGCTTAACTTTTTGGATCTAATAGAATTGTAATGCTAGCATTAAGGATTCTCTAAAGATGTATATGAAGAGCCTGGTTCTCATCATAGGTTGACGCTACACTCAAGTTCAAGATGAAGTTGGAACCTAATAAGGTTGATTAGCTTTATCTACTTTGGCTTAACTAGCTTGCTCAGGCCCTCTTGAAGGAATCAACATAGTTCTAATGTGACCTTCCCTTGATATCTTTGTACCTTGTCAAGAATAGACTTAGTTATTAAGCAACAATTTTTCGATTAGATCCTAATTAGTGTTAGATAGGTTATTCAAAAGAATCCTTTAATAGTCATTATGTTTTAGGACATTTGTAAGGCCTTACCTTTCCTTTTGGAAATGCAATACATTCATTAATTTCAAAAAAAATTGAAATTAATGAATTTAGTCATTTCTTTCGTTTTCAGTTTTCAGTTTGATTTTAGTCATTTCTTTCGTTTTTAGTTTGTTCTCTACACTCTCACTCTTCGATTTTCAGATTACGTAGCTCTAACACCCTCACATTACCGACATAAGGATAACGAACTAAAATTGAAGAGCTTATTAGTTTATTATTAAAAATTAATCAGACATAAAAATTGACCGATTAATTAATAATTTGGTTAGTTTTTAATAACAAATATTGTTAAATTAAATCAAACCGAAAAGTTAAAAGTCGAACTAAAATTTTAACCGATTCAAAGTTTTTACTGTCGAATCAATATAATAGGTTTGGTTTTTGAAACATTGTTTAAATTCCTCCACCAATGAATCAATGTTGATAATCTTTGCTAAAATTTGACAATCGTATTTATACTACTCAAAAGAGTTTCAAATAATTATGATAAGTAATATTATTTTATGTGTAGATCTTTTGTAACTATAAGATCACGAGTTCAAATTACAAAAATAGCCTTGATAGAAAAATAATTTTGAATATATATATATTGATAGAAATTTTATTTTTAATGATATATGTTGCAACTTATAAAAAAGAAAGATTTTCATCTTCTATAATAATATTAATGACAAAACTTAACAATGCTCAAATAAATTTTACAACAAAAGGTCCAATTTACCCCCTAACGCTTGACAAAAATTTTTAGATAAACCCTACCCTTATCTATGATACCAGTTCACCCGAAACGTTTCTAAAATGGATTAATTAGCCTAAAAAATACTAACTTTGTTAAACAAATGTTATTTTCCTCTTAAATTTGGCCACCTCTGCATGTCATGCAAGATCAGCTGCCAACATAGCAATCGTTGTGTATATAAATAATAATTTTCTATTTTTAAAATAATTGATATGATTAAAACTCCTCGGATACTTTGCTGGTCTTCCTCCAACACCTATCTTCCCTCTCAAAGCTCACTAACTCAAGTCATCCATCAAACGCTCCTAGTCTATCAGTGACATCCCTCTTTATTCATCAAGTTATGGTGGCTACTCTATCTCTCTCAGTTTTGACTCCTCCACAACCTCTTAAATTAATCATGGACACTGGCAATAGTCTCGTGTAGTTCTTCCTGTGTATCTCATTACCTTGCTGTGTATGTAATTTCCTAAATGTTGACCTCGTAAAGATCTCAACTTTCATATCGAAACAATCTTCCTCCTCCAAGCTTATTAGCTGCAGAAATCCTAAATGCACTTAGATTTATAGCGTCAACATTCTGTCCAAATGCCAAGATTGTAACCCCAGTACCTAAAACTGTACTCAGACATGTCCTCTTTATATTTTTAATATGGCTTATGTTTTACATCTAGGCTTTTACCATAAGAAACCTTAGCTTTTCCAAGTCAAACTATAACTAGTTTTATTATCGATTGCTCCATTTTCTCCACCCGGTAACTAGACAACTTGAAGGAATTGTCAGGCTCGGTCGAAATTTAGAGACAAGCCTATCACAATTAGGTCTTAGAAAGTTCATGTATTCCTTAGCGTCTTATCGCTACGGTGACACTCCGATGAGCGGCGACCTGATTTTGTTTACGTGGTTGGGTAAAGGTAACACCAAAACCTAAGGACGAAGAACCCAAATGTCTCAAATGCTGCATTTCAAACCGATTACTACATATCTTTACACTTGTCAGAGGCCAGCACGTGAAGGTGTCGTATAGTCTCCTAGAGTTTGGACTTGATGGTAACAAAGGCACTATAGTGGATTCAGGAATAACATTCACAAAGGGATTCAGTGGGTTAGAGAAAGTAGATGCAAATTAAGATAAAATTAAGTTAACCAAGTTATGATTTAGGAGAAAATAAATATAAATTAATTTTTCTTTTGGAAAATAAATAAAAATTAATTATTTAATTTAAAAATTTTTTATATTTGACCTCATGTGACATGCACAAGTGGCCAAAATTAACAAGAACATAATGTTTATTTGACGAAGTTAGCTTTTTTGGGAAAATTACTCTATTTTAGAAACATTAGGGGGTTAACTAGTGTCAAATATAACAGCAGGGACCATCTTAAACTCTCTATCAAACCACAGGGGACAAATTGAACCTTTAGCCCAAATTTTACTATCCAATCCAAAATGTTTTTATATGCACCTTATCATTGGTGACCATTGGATCCATTTTTATTTTTTTATGATGTTTTCAAAAAAATTTCTTTAGAAATAATAAATTGATTTTTAGATATTTTTTATTGCAGATGGATATATTATTCTTAATAATTGCATAAAATTCCGTGTTTAAATTTTCAAATATTGAATTTTGTAAAGAGGTAACTACTCAACACAACTAAATCTTATTAACTTTTGAAATACAAATATATGCATTTTAAGTTGCAAAATTTACTACTATAAAATGAACGTTGGGATACTTAATATTCTTTTCCATATTTTAGGATATTGAAAAAAGAGTACAAGAAACTGGAGAAGGAAGATTCAGATGTAATTTGTTATAATAATGAGTCGGATTAGTACAAGAGTGATGGGCTGGACTTTGACTACAGGGCAAACTTTGAAACCACTTAGAGATGGCTGTTGGGTGCCCAACAAACTGATGCTAACTTAAACCCCGTGTCTGAATCTATTCCTTTGATAATTATGCAGTGTTTATATGATCGAATCAGGACTATAGGGGTCATAAGTTATATTTATTGTAAAGTGGTCGAAAACATTATTGTCCAAAGATCAATCAGCTTTCAAATCCAACTTTAAATTCAATAAAAAAATTTATTAAAGAAGGTGGCAAATTATTTACTCTTTTACGTACTAGAAAGCTAGACATTTTTAAACTTCTAGTAAAATGAATTCTTTCTTAAGACTTGAAATCAAAATGAAGATATCCAATTTTATTTAAGAAAAGATACATTCTTTCAACATAGCCTTGAAAGAATGGTATAATTCCAAGGGTTTCTGCTACCTTCTCGATAAAAATTCAGCGTTTTCTTTCTTGGAATTTGGACATCAACTTCAAGACTGTCGGTACCTAAGATGGAAAGATAAGAAACTAAGAACTTGCTGGCGGCAGTGGAATCACCGTCCGCACCAATTAAAAGCTTTATAGTGCATAATTTGGAGTCCCTTACTCAATTTTTAGATGTAGGGGCGGAGTTACTTTGAATCGCTTGCGTCTTCTAAAACTATTTTGGATAATCATACTCTATGCTTCACAATGATATTACCCTTCACAATGATATTACCCTTTTTTGTGTAGAACAGAAAAATTTGTAATTATTTTCTTTTGAATAAGTACATGATAAATTTTTGGATTAACGTCATAACTTGCAAATCACATCAACTGGGTACATTATACTAGACAAGTCTTATACAACAGTCTCAATCAAGAGGGTGTAAGTAGAGAGATTCGAAACATTGGACTTTTTGATCTCATGCTCCTCTACTTCATCAAGTCGACTACCCCTTAAGAGACTTACCCTTTTCTGGTTAACCCGAAAAACTTTTTCAAGGGAGCCCATGATCAAGAAAGCAAAGTTGTGGTGTCGTCCAAGTTTATGGGAATTATTGTTTACGTAATTACTTCGCTAATAATTAGTTTTGATCTACACAAGCGTAGGGGGGAACTAGTATTAGTCTAGTAACAAAGGCCTAATTTTTTGGAAGATTGATTCCATTTTTTCTCTCTTATTTCTGTAATGTACACTTCTAATTATACTATTACAATCAGGCTATACAAGGTAAGATATTAAGAACATTAAATCTGATTTTATTTCTATGCTAACATTGCTCCTGGTCTATTGCGGGAAGAGGATTCTTCTACTGATATCACGCATAATCAACACTCCCCCTCAAGTTGAGTAGTGGGATCGCCAATACCCAACTTGACTAATACTGAGCCAAATATTCTTCCGGTAACTGCTTTGGTTAAGATGTCTGCCAATTGATCCTCTGATCGAACAAATGGAAATTCTACTATCCCTTCTTCAAGCTTCTCTTTAATAAACTGCCTGTTCACCTCCACATGTTTGGTTTTGTCATGTTGTACCGGATTCTCAAAGATACTTATTGCAGCCTTATTATCACATTTCAATTTGCATGGAAGTCGTGGTGCAAAGCCTATCTCAGTCATCAATTTCTTTACCCATAATATTTCAGTTAGACCCTTTGCTATTCCCCGAAACTCCGCTTCTGCATTGGATAAGGTTACAACTTTCTGTTTCTTGCTTCTCCACTTGACCAGATTGCCTCCTACTAGAGTAAAATAGCCCGAAGTGGATCTTCGATCATTTGGATTGCCAACCCAGTCTGCATCTGTGTATACTTCAACATCTAAGTGCCCATTCCTCTCAAATAGAATTCCTCTTCCTGAAGTTCCTTTCAAATATCGAACAATCTTCAGAGTTGCTTCCATATGATCTTCCTGTGGCTGATGCATGAATTGACTTACGACACCTACTGCATACGCAATGTCCGATCTTGTATGAGCCAGTTAAATCAGCTTTCCAACAAGTCTTTGGTATCTCTCCTTGTCTATCAACCTTGCTCCTTCTACAATCTAAAGCCCATGATTCACTATCATAGGTGTTTCTGCAGGTTTACAGTCAACCAATCCTATTTCTGCCAAAAGATCAAGTACATACTTCCTTTGGGATATAAAGATACCTTTCTGTGATCTCGGTACCTTAATTCCCAAGAAATATTTGAGTCCACCCAGATCCTTCATCTCGAACTCAGAAAATAGACTCCTCCTTAATTGTGCAATTTCCTCAGAGTCACTTCTTGTTATGATCATATCATCAACATATATGATTAAACAGGTGATAAGGTTACCTCGCCTTTTAAGAAACAAGGTATGATCTGCGTTGCTCTGTTTGTAGTCATACTTCTTTATGACTACTGTAAATCTTCCAAACCAAGCTCGAGATGATTGCTTCAAACCATACAGTGCTCTCTTCAACCTGCATACCTCATTTCTTTGAAAGTCATAATGAAAACCTAGAGGCGCTTCCATCTATACTTCCTCATTAAGATCTCCATGAAGGAAAGCATTCTTCACGTCAAACTGGTAGAGCGGCCAATCTTGATTGGCTGCAACAGAGAATAAAACTCTATTTGTATCTATTTTGGCAACCAGTGAGAATGTTTCTGAATAATCAATGCCATAGGTCTGTGCATATCCTTTGGCAACAAGTCTGGCTTTGTACCGCTCAATTGTTCCATTTGCTTTATGTTTGACAATGAACACCCATCTAAATCCAACTGGGCATTTTCCTACAGGAAGTATACATTTTTCCCATGTGTCATTCCGTTCTAATGCCTCCATTTCTACTTTCATTGCTTGCCACCATTCCTTTTTCTGTCTTGCCTCCTCAACTGTTCTAGGCAGTGGTTCTATATACAGTGTAGTAGCAAACACTTTTGTAGCATCAGAGACACTCCCCCTGACAGCATTGCCCATTGGATATCTCGAGGATCGAGATACATGTTCTGGTGAGAATCGCTTGGGTGGTACTCCTCGAGTTGTCCTAGGTAGCAAGACATATCCCCCTATATCTTCTATTTCAGAAAGTTGGTTTTCATGGTTAGCATCATTATTCACTTCAAATGAGGATCTAGTAGGACTTACCTCTTAGAGGACCTCCATAGAGGGCATACTACTGGGTGGTGTACTGGGCTCGTTGATCTGTTCCTCATTAGGAGGCAGCTCGGTGGTCCTAAGGCAAGGTTCTGTTGGGACTCCATCTGTGACAATTAGGCGATCTAACCAAGCTAAGGATTCATTTTGGTTCTCCCCCTGGTGACTAGATTGGTGGGCATAATAGAATTCTAACTCAAGGAAGTCACAATCCATGGTGATATGAATGCGACGGGTTGCAGGATTATAGCATCTGTAGCCATTTTGATGAACTCCATAACCAATAAATACACATTTTCGGGCACATGGATCAAATTTACTCCGTTCATGTTTTGGAACATGAACATAAACAGAGCATCCAAAAAACATGAACATAAACAGAGCATCCAAAAACTCGGGGTGGAAGGGTTAGGAATGGTGGTATATCGATTTGTTGAGAAAGAAACTGAAGGGGTGTTTGATGGTTAAGGATTTTTATAGGAAGTCGATTGGTTAAGTAAACAGATGTGGCAACAGCTTCAGGCCAGAAAAATTTAAGCACTTTAGACTCAAACATCAGTGATCGGGTCATTCCGAGGAGAATACAGTTCTTACATTCCACAACTCCATTTTGTTAGGGGGTATTGGGAGAGGTGGTTTGATGAATAATGCCCTTATCATTGAAAAACCCTTCATGGTGTGATTCACATATTCCCCCCCATTATCAGACCATAAAACTTGGATTGTTTTGTTGAATTGTGTGAGGACCATATTATAAAAAATAAGGAATTTTTCAGGAACCTCAGATTTGTGTTTCATGAAATACACCCAAGTCATACGTGAAAAATCATCAATAAACAGCACAACATAATGAAATTGACCAGTAGAATTTGGGGTCAGACCCCACACATCAAAGTGTACTAAGGAAAACAATGACTCAACCCTAGTATAATTTGGTACAAACGAAACTCTATGGTTTTTTGCAAGAATGCAAGTTTCACATGTAAAAGCCACATCATTATTTTCAAAGAAGGCAGGAAAAAGGATTTTAAGATAATGAAAGGATGGGTGACCTAAACGTCTGTGCCAAAGCCAGATTTGTCTGTCCGGTGTCCCATAATCCAATATCGTAGTTTCGTGTTGAGCCACCTCGTTGACATGGTAGAAACCCCGCGTTTAGTACCACGCCCAATGATTTCTCCCGTATGAATGTCCTACAAAAGGCAAAAATGGGCAAACATCAGAACCACACAGTTTAATTCCTTCGTTACTTGACTGACTGACAGCAATTTACAGGACAAAGATGGCACATAAAGGCATTTAGATAGTCTCAAATTTGGAGTAATTGAAACGGTGCCAGCTCCTTTTACTTGGGATAATTCAACATTTACTGACAGAATGTGGGTTTTGTGTGGTTGTCAAGGTTCAACAATATCCGATGGGTCGTGGGTCATGGTGTCGGTCGCACCACAATCAAAGAGCCAATCTTGCATTTTTTCTGGGTTTTGGGTAGTATGGTAGGCTTTGGATATGTTTAGTGGGCTCGGGTTTTCTTCTGGGCTCGGTTGGTTTCGATTTGGGCTTGGGTTATTTTCTTTTGGGTTGGGTATAGTGGTATGGGCTGGTTTTGGGGTTGAGTGGGTTTTTTCTGGGCTTAAATTTTTGGTTTAGGTTGGTTCGGAAAGTAGACTCAATTTTTGTGGACTGTTTTTGGCTGATTTAGGCCATTTATTTCAGACTGGGCTATATGGGGCTTATTCTGTGGTGCTATCAGATGAATTGTCTGGGAATAAACCTAGGTTTAATCCACTGGGCTGATCTTTTAATTTGGGCTCCACTGGTCTCGGCCCATCCAAAACTCCAGGGACTGAAAAAGAATTATCATAATCTTCCTGGCCATCATCAACATTTTTAAAATAATTAACCCAAAAACTTCTAGGGTTACAAATTGAAGGGTTTGGATTAAAAAATCCAAATCCTATACTTGATGTCTCTTTACCCTTCGATGCTTCTGCCTCTTTCACCATAGCTGCCACCCCTGCGGTTTGTTCTCCTCGACCTCCTCCTTCGAACTGGCTTCCATGGCTTCCACTGGCGGCATCGGTGACCTATGGGATGCCCACGTCGATGGCAGCCTTGCCATTTCTGGTACGGGTTGTCGCTTTGGTGCGTTGGCTTTCATCCCACCATTCTGGGAATCCAACAAGCTTGAAGCATGTGTCTCTAGTATGTTTTTTCATCCCACAATGGCTACAAGTTAGATGAGACTTGTCTTCGCATTGTGATGATCTCCGATCTGAGCGCCTTTGGCTGTTGTGATGTTGTCCCTTTCCGGTGTTCTGTCCCGATTCAAACTGCCCCCTTTCTTCTAATCCCTTTGCAATTAATCCCGACCCAACACCCGAAGATGACGAATCCGCATCTAGGTTGGTTGTCGGTTTCATTATTTGGAGCTTGGCAGCCTCCCTTCGAACAGTTGAGTATGCGGATTCGACTGAGGGTAAGAGATCTACTTTAAGGATATCCCTTCGAATGCTATCAAATTTTTCATCCAAGCCAGCAAGAAGCTGATAAAATCGATGCTCTTGTACAATTTTGTTGTATTTTGTTGCTCCATCGGTGCAACAGTTCATTTGTTTGGGTTGTCTTCTGTCAATATTCATCCAAATAGCCTGAACCACATTCCAACATTCTTCGAGACTTTGTTGCCTCTGTACCTATTTATTGGCCTTCATGTGAAGGTCATAAATCTGTAAAGAATCGGTTCCACTCCCATATGTGACCGCAAGTCCGTTCCATAATGCTCTTGCTGCGGGATATTCTACCACTTTGTTAACTAGCCTTGGCTCAATATTTTGAAAGAGCCAAGAGAACACCATAAGATCCATCTATTCCCATCTTGCAAATCCACTGTCTATTTCTGCTAGTGGTGGAGGCTAGCCGGTGATGTGTTGAGTCTGGCCTCTACCACCAATAGCTACTCGCATCAAACTGGCCCATAAGGGATAGTTATCTCCATCTAATTTTATCCCCAAGTTCAAATCATCTGCATTTGATTTTCCTGTCTATCCACTGTTGTTGGCTTTGAGCAGATTGGCAATTTGCACAGTGAGTTCTTCTGCATTTGCCATTCTCGGTTCTGTGTTTGGATTTTTTTGGTTGGTATGGAAGAACAAAAGAGGTTGGTAATTCTTTTAGCAGAGAAAGGTTTCGAGTGAGTTTTGGTAAATGATGAGAAAAAATCAAGAACAGTGATCCTCAGGATTTAGAACACTGCTCTGATACCATATTAGTCTGGCAATAGAGGCCTAATATTTTGGAAGATTGATTCCATTTTTTCTCTCTTATTTCTGTAATGTACACTTCTAATTGTACTATTACAATCAAGCTATACAAGGTAAGATATTAAGAACATTAAATCTGATTTTATTTCTATCCTAACATTGCTCCTGGTCTATTGTGGGAAGAGGATTCTTCTCCTAATATCACTCATAATCAACAACTAGTTCATTGCAAATTTGAGAAGTTAAGGCGGCGATTTGTGTTATTGTAAATAAAATTATGTTAATAAAAGATCGTCAGTTTGTGGTTAGTGTTCGCAGTTAAATGGATCATTTCTTTCCTTCAATTTTTCTGCCTGGATGACCATACCGATGATCAGGGCCGGTCCTGAGATTTTGTAGGCCCGAGGTGAAAGAGAAGATATAGCCCCCTAATTTTAACTAAAAATAAATTACAAAAAAATTCAATATTTATTACTAGTTACTTCTTCGTCACAGCCTCACAGGTAACGTTGATATGAACTGTATATCACAATATCAACCAAAAAATGGTACAAAGTAACAGCACACAGCAGTGCACATGCGGCGACAGAGAGGAGCAAGTGAGCAACAGGAAAAAAAATCAGGCAAGCAGCAGGTTTAAGGTTTGG
>JAOSBO010000007.1:13366703-13384469 GCA_027563915.1 Erythroxylum rotundifolium
AGTCGCCCATACGTCTGATCTCCCACATCTTATGTGTGCTTCACTTGCAGCCCCTAATCCTCCAGTCACATCGTGGTTTGGCATTGCATATTGCTGCTCAACTATGTTGTCGCCTCACTATGTTAAAAATGAATTTGCTTCGTCTTGATATAAATTTCTGCTTCAAACTTGAGCATCTGCTCTGCAAAGTAATAAATGAGTTGCAGATCATCGTTGTCTATCAGTCGTGTTGCCCAGCCTGTTTTTGGATTTCACATACTTAATTTTAGCGTGTATGCATTCTGGTCGAGTTGCATCAATTTGTATATTTTGGCCACCAACTCAATGAAATAGATCTTTCGCCTAATTGTTAGGGTTGTTTGTGGATGTTGGGGATTGTAGAAAATAAAACCCTAAGAATCATAACATATTTCCCTCCCCCAATAAAAGCAAAATCGAATTGGTCTTTGTGAAGAAGAAGCCATTGTTGTGAAATTGAAGAATTGCAAAAAGGTTGACGATTTCAGCAGCACCGAAGAGGATGAAGAAGCACCGAAGAGAATAAAAACGAAGAAGCACAAGGAGAGTAAATGAAGAAGCACCGAAGAAACTCTTCGGTGGTGTTGCTTATACAAGGCAGTAGAGTAGCCAGCATTATTGCTGGCTCTTGACCACCCCGCCATTCATAATGACGGGGCGGTATCAGAGCCAGCTCGCTCTATGATGGCTCTCGGCAGGGGTGTACCTGCAGCCTGTCCACCCCGCCATTAAGAATGGCGGGGTGGCCCCGCAAAGGCTGCGGGAGCTAGTTTTTAGGGTCCACCTGCCATTTGTAATGGCGGGGTGGACAGCTGTATGGTGGTGCACACATCCTTCCCGCCAATGTTCTTGGCCGGTTGTCCTACTCCCAGCACACCCACTTATTTTTAACATATATCACGGTTTGAAATATAAAATTGTAACAAACCGAGAATTTAGCCTTAATAGAATAGGAGTAATCAAATTTGGAAAAATAAATATTTAAATTAAAAATTAAAATATTTTTAAATTGTAAATCAATTATGAATTTAAATGTAATTTGATTAAGAATAATAGTTAGATTAACTTCAAATTTAAAATTTATAAAATTAATTTTATAATTAATTACATTTTAATTAAATTAAAACCAATAATTAATTTAGCTCTTTTAAAAATAAGAAAATTATTTTCTTAGTTTAATAAGAAAATGTGTTTTTTGATTTGATTAAAATTTATTAATTTATTATTATATTTAGAGAGTTATTATTATATTCTGTTTATAAATTGTTTCCATACTAATTATATTAATTAGAATAATATGTTTCTTGATTTATTAGAAAAGCTATTTCTCTTAGCTACATTTAAAATTTTTATTTATTAATTAAGAAAATGTTGAAAATCATTTTTAAATTTACTAAAGAGTTATTTTATAATTAATTAAGCAATTAAATTTTCAATAAGTAATATAAAGGATTTTTTAGTTAAATTGAAAATGTATTATTTAACTTTAAAAGTAATTTCTTTTAATATTATAAATTATTATTCTAATTAAAGAAATATTATTCTACTTAGATTTGAAAATATTTTCTAATTAAATTAGAGTGTTTTAATTTTTGAATTTTTGAAAAAAATTTAAATTATAATGAGTAAAGGAAAGTAATTAATTAATAAATTTCAACAAAATTTGTGGAAGGAATCGTAAGAGATGAAAATAGTTTCAATATACTTTGAAAATTGTTTTCAAATTAAATTAAAAATTTATTTAGAATAGTGGTTGATTTTTTTTGCATTTGATTATAATAGAGGTTATTATTTAAAAATTCAATAAAGGTTGATTTTTATTTTTTTTTGAGAAAGTAAATGCGTATATTAATGAAACAATCTACGGCAAAGCCACATGATCCGCTAGCTTCTGGACGAGGCTAGAAGAGTTGCCCTTCTCGTCCGGAGATTGATTTTTGAGGTAACATAATCTACACCTGATGCCCCAATTTTTTTGTTTCTCATACTTTGTTGAGTCTGCATGCTCCACATCTAGTTTTATTCTGGCTCGTTCCATTTTTTTAGTCGATCGGCGGTCGGTGCATCCTTCTGTAGTCGTGGGATTTGCTCCTCTAGATCCTCTACTAGTGAGTTCCTTCCTTCCTTCCTTCCTTCCTCTTCTTTTGTTGCTGTACTTTAATGTGCGCTAGCTTGTTCTTTGCATTTGATCAGTATGCTCCTAAGGATAGATCTTTTGAATTTTCAATTCCCCCAAACACATATACTATTTCTTTTGTGCCAAAGCTTGTACATGTTAACGCCCATAAACACGATAATCCTATATCTCATTGTACCACTAATTCACCTATGCTCATGTGTCCAACTAAGAGTGCTTGAAGTCAAAGCTTTCGCTGCTAATTGAGTTTGCATTTTGTGTCTTTTCCCAAATCCACTCGGTGTATTCACATTTGAAGAATAGATTTCTTGAGAATTCTCTTTCAATTAGGCATATGGTACGTATTTGGTAGGTTTAGGAATTTTAGCCTATCTTTTGTTAGGAGACCATTTTTGATGATGAGCCACATTAGAAAGGACCCCTTAATGGCAAAAACTTGTTCCAAACGAGCTTATGCCATCTAGCTTTTTCTCCGTTCTTTCTTAATGGCTCTCAGCATGAGCTATTAGCGAAAATCCCTAATGGATGTGTTTTCGTATGTGTTTATCCTCCACATTCTCTTGAGGTTTCTAGTCAGGAAGGGAGCTTACTATTATCAGCAAAAGGTTTGTCAATTAGTTACCTGAAATCTAAACTTGGATCTTGGCATCTACCTGAAATCTACCATGACATTCTTGTCTGAAGTGTAAGAGAAAAAGGGTCTCCTACCCAATTATTGAAGTATAGAGATGCTTTTTTTCCCATCCCCTGTTCTGCATTCAATAACATCAGCAAAAGAGTCATTACCATGGTTGAATTAAGCATAAAGTTGGGCTGATTTGTCTCCTTTTTCTATCCCCATATGGTTTTTCCTCTCATTTTATAGTAGTGGTTCCGTTCTAACCATATTCTCTTCTCATCCATAAGTAGCTCCCAAACTCACTTGCCTAGCGGTGTTTGATTGCTTAGCCTACTAGTACTTATTCCCAATCCTCCTTTGTCATAAGGCATAATTATCTCTTGCCATTTGTATTTTCATGTAATCTTAATTGTGGGTGTCTTGATTTTGCATCTCAAGTGGTAAACCAATGATGTCCTTTTACACGATTAATAATATAATCTTTGCTAGGTAATTTAGATGAATCGCCTATTGTGACTTTGTTTAATTCTTTATAATTGATTACCATTCATCGTTTTCCTCATTTTTGTTCGTAATGATTGTTTACATAAAATGTTGGGGAGCTGAGTGTTTACTTATACTGAGAGAAATTAATTGTTTTTGTAATAATTCAGAGCATTTAGAAAGAAATTGTCGTACATTTTGTTGTGTACATGGTATATTATTTTTAATATTAATTTCTTGTGTAGGATCTTTGAGTTTTATTTCTATTAGTTGATTATTATTATTTTTGATAGGATCTAGTGGATTTTCGCTACATACTTTTTCTATTAATATTTCGCTATATCTATTACTAACAGTCTTGCAGGTATATTAACTCGAGAATGGAAGCAGTTATCCTCAGCTTAAAGGATTCATTAACCAAAAAAGAGGCAGAATTGAGAGAGCTTCAACAAGAAGTTGGATTAGTCACCAAAGAAATCAACCAATTACGAGCTACTATTCAACTTTTGGAGAAACAATCAATTCCAAATATTCAACCCATCACTCCACAACAAATAACCCAACCAATTATTTCTCCTCCTACACAACATAGTCTTATCCTTGCCCAAAAGAAAGAAGACCATAAAGAAAACAAAACCTATGTTATCTTTAATAGATCGATGATTGGACTTTAAGATGAATGGCATAAAGCCTCAATTCATATCACTGGAAAACCATCTATTATCCACAAAACATACAATACCAAGGCTGAAGTCGAAAAAGCCCTAGCAGAATTCAGAAACCCAATATTAAAACCCAATATAAGCAAACCTTGGAAAAACTACCAAATGAATCTAGAATGTAAAATTTAGGAGAGCCTATCAACATAAAAAAAAATCATTGCTATACTTACCAAGGCCTTGAAGGAAGAAATGAAGCGAATTACTTCTGATATTTTTATGATTGTTTTCATGCTTTAAATGAATGGATTGAAGATCAAAAATAATTCCAATTTATCCAGAGAACTGCGGACGATATGGAATTAAAGCAATTATCTTTCTTGAAGAAGAACTTCTCACCACTTATCTTTTCTTCCAAAATGGTTTAATAGATACTATCAATCTAACCAATTTATACAGTTTAGTAGAATTTGCTGTTGGATTTATACAGGCAGTAAAAAATTATAAAGATCGCTTTGCCAAAGGAAAGAGAAATCTTTGTCAAAATCTTCAACATCTATCTGATCTTCACAAAAGTAGACAACTTCAAAGATTCAAAAATGCAAATATCAAGTATCACTTATATTAAGATTAGAATAAGCAATGGTATGTATCGTCCAATTGATGAACCTTCCAAGAATGAAGTATAATGGGATTTAATTAACTAATTCAACCACAACTGTATTGAAAAAAATTTATAACCAATGCTTAAAAATTACTCGAGTCCCTTTTAAAACTCAATTATAGAGGACCCAATGTATTGATGGCCTTTACTTATCGAAGTCCAATAGCTACCGAATCATCACTGTTAAGTTAAGAAGATTTTACTTCTTCAATTGATTTTGATAAAAGTCAAATAATAATAATAATAGAAGTGTGTAAACTGTTTTGATAAATTTGTTTAAGTGCGCAGATAAATATAAGTGGCACAAATCATCAGATCAAGACGATACTTAAGTAAAAGCTGAATAAGATGAAACATCTAAGATGGATCAAGCAAAGTGAATAAGTCTAAAGACACCAGACGAAGATACGAATCTAAGCAAGACGATGTAATTGAAGAATGTACTAAAACGTCAGTTAGTTGGAGTTGGTTACAGGGACTCAACTAATAACAAACTCTAGAAGATTCTACAAGCAGATTTCTCAAGAAGACCATCGGAGATCTAGGTTATAAATATTAATTATAGTCGTAAACTTAAAAAAAAGGAGATAATTTTGAATGTGCAAAACATACTTAGAGAAATTCTGTGCTCAAGTGCTTATACGATGAAAAATATTCTGAAAGAAAAAAAAGAAAGGAAGAGAACAAAAAAAATATGTAAAATGAGTCTGAAAGCTCAAAAGAAATATCTTTTCGAGTGAAAGGAAGGCCAAAGCATGAAGAAACTAAGAAAGTAGATAAAGAATATTTTGTGAAAGAGACCTGAAGAGGCCCTGCAAGTGTAGAAATAGTACTTGTAACGTTGAAGGAGATAGTGAAATCTCAGAAAAACTCTGAGGACTAGATGTAGCTCAAGGTTAAGGATGAACCGGTATAAATCGCGGTGTTATACTCTCTAAATCTTATCTATTTAATTTTCTTGTTCTTAGAAGAATAGATACTAATTTTCACTGTTGCATTACTCATCAAATTAAGTACGTTGTTTTGTAATCATTTGAATTTGTCAACAAAATCAAGACGATTTTAAAGATTAATATCTTTGACAATTTAACACAATTCAATCCCCTTCTTGTATATTTTACATATTATACGTGATTTTTATATTAACAAGTGATTTAATTTAGTTGGTATCAGAACAAGTTTCCAAGAAACACTGTTACAAAGTGAGGAAAAAGATCCATGGTTGAATCACATGTTTTTATAGCAGAAGGTGCCTCAGTCTCAAGAATTCCTGCATTCAATGGTGAAGACTATCATTATTGAAAGGACATGATGCAGCTCTTCATAGAATCCACAGGTATTGCTCTTTGAGATATCATTGAAAATAGTCCATATATCCTAACAGACAATGAAGGGAAAAGTATCTTTCGTGACTAATGATTGGTTAATCAGAAAGCTCGCTTTCAATTAAACTCAAAGGCCAAGTTCTTTTTAAGTTGTGCTCTAAGCAGAAGTGAATATGATAAGGTTCATAGATGCGAATCTGCAAAGGAAATGTGGGACACATTAGCCATTGCATATGAAGGCACAAATTAGGTGAAAGAATCCAATATTGGTATTCTTGTTCATCAGTATGAGCTGTTCAAAATAAAAAATGATGAGATTATTGATTAGATGTTTGGATGATTCCAAATAATTATTAATGGATTTAAAGCTCTGGAAAGAATCTATGACGGTTAAGATCATGCCAGAAAGATTCTCAAAAGTCTTCCAAAAAGATAGAGACCGAAAGTAACAGCAATACAAGAGGCTAAGGATTTAAGCAAGCTAAAGCTAGTCGAATTGCTTGGTTTACTAAAAATCCATGAAGTAGAGTTTGATGCAGAAGATAAACTCAGAAGGGATAAATCTATTGCATTGAAGGCTGGTCAGAAGAATCAAAAGATACAGAAAATGGAAGTTCATTTTCAAAAGCATTAAAGATTGAAGAAATCAAGATTGATGATGCTAGTGAATCTGATTAAGATTCAAGTAAAGATCAAGATGAGCTATCCTTCATTTTCAAAAAGATTAGAAGGATGTGGAAGAAGAAATCAAGGGGAAATAAAGACTTTTCTTTCAAAAAGAATAGCAAAGATGATTTGAAGAATGAAAAAAGCTCAATCGTCTGCTATGAGTACAATAAACCTGGACATTACAAGTTTGAATGTCCTTTACTCAAAAGAAAACAAAAGAAAAGTCAAGAAAACAAAAAAAAACATAATGACAACATGGGAAGAACTGGATTCGTCTGAATATGAATCTGACTCATAAACATCAAACAAGCAAATATATGCTTGGTAGTTGAAAGGGAAAACGATGATGAGGTAATTTCTGTCTTTTATGATCTTTGTTACATATAGATTTGTTTGATCCAACTAGAACAGCAAGTCTTGGTGGAAAGAAGTATGGTCTCGTAATTGTTGATGACTTTACTAGATTTTGTTGGATATTGTTTTTATCACATAAAGATAAATCTCTTAAATGTTTTAAATTTTTATCCAAAAAGTTACAAAATGAAAAAGGAATTTCTATTGCTAGAATTAGGAGTGATCATGATGGAGAATTTAAAAATGAAAAATTCAAAATGTTTATTGAAGAGAATTAAATTTTCCATAATTTCTCTACTTCTAGAACTCCTTAACAAAATAGAGTTGTAGAGAGAAAGAACAGGACGACTTAAGAAATGGCGAGGATTATGCTATGCGAAATGAATCTTCCTAAGTACTTCTAGGCAGAAGCTGTAAATACAGTTTGTTATATTCAAAATAGAGTATTTTTGTGAACTATTTTAAATGAAACTCCATATGAATTATAGAAGGGAAGAAAGCCAAATATTTCTTACTTTTATGCTTTTGGTTACAAATGTACTATTTTGAATACAAAAGAAAATTTGGACAAACTGGATTCTAAGATCAATTCAGAAAATTTTCTAGGAAATTCGATTAATTCTAAAGCTTATAAAGTTTATAATCTTGTTTTTAAATCTGTTGAAGAATTTATGCATGTAAAATTTGATGATGATTCTTATCTAAATAAAAGAGATGATTCTAATGATGAAATTCTATCTACTCCTTTAGATTAATAACCTAGACGATTCACCACTAGATGATCTATCTGATAAAGTATTAGATATTTATGAAAATATTAGCTTAAGAAAAGACTAGAAATATAAATCTTCTCACCCAAAAAAATTGATTATAGGAGAAACATCAGAAGGAGTGAGAACTAGATCTAAATTTAGAAGAGAGGCCAATATAGCAATTGTTTCTGAATTAGAACCTAAGAAAATGGATGAAGCTCTTCAAGACGAAGCTTGGATTTTAGCTATGCAAGAGGAGTTAAATCAATTTAGAAGGAATAAAGTTTGATCTCTAGTCCCTAAACTATCCAATAAATCTATTATAGGAACTAGATGAGCATTCAAAAAAATAAACTAGACGAATAAGGAAAAGTAACCCGTAATAAAGCTAGATTAGTAGCTTAAGGCTATAATCAACAAGAAGGAATAGACTATAATAAAACATATGCTCCTATAGCTAGACTAGAAGCTATCAGGATTTTGCTTGCATATGTTGTTTTTCATAATATAAAACTGTAAAACAACCCCCAGGTTTTGAAGACATTGACAAACCAGACTATGTGTATAAGCTTCATAAAGCTTCGTATGGATTAAATCAAGCACCTCATGCTTGGTGTGATCGTCTGACTTCATTTTTGATTAAAAATTACTTTATTAGAGGTCAAGTAGATAAAACATTATTTAAGAAAAATATTTAAAATGATTTTATTGTTGTATAAAATATATGTGGACGACATCATCTTTGGTGCAACTTCTAAAAAATTATATTCAAATTTTGAAAATCTTATGAAAAATGAATTTGAAATGAATATGATGGGTGAATTAAAGTTCTTTCTTAGTTTACAAATTAAAAATTTTGAAGAAAAGATTTTTATTCATCAACAAAAGCATATCAAAGAACTTTTAGTCAAATATAAAATGGGAAATATTAAACAATGTCAATTTCTACGCATCCTTCAATCGTCTTAACTAAAGATGAAGTTGGTAAGAAGATTAATTAAACTCTTTTCAGAGGAATTATTGGTTCTTTGCTTTACCTAACTGCAAGCAGACCTGATATAATATTTAGTGTTTGTTTGTGTGCAAGATTTCAATCAGATCCTAGAGAATCTCATTATACTGTTGTTAAAAGAATATTGATATACTTGGCAGGTTCTACTGATCTTTGCTTAATGTATGAAAAGGTAAAGAAATTGGCTACTATGATGCTAATCATGCTGGAGATAGAATTGATAGAAAGAGTACAAGTAGAGGTTGTCACTTTCTTGGTCACAATCTAATATCGTGGTCAAGCAAGAGACAAAGTTCAATTGCTCTATCTACTGCAGAAGCTGAATACATGCCAGCTGTAAGCTGTTGTTCATAGATGTTATGGATAAAGTATCTGTTAGAGGATTATTCTATCCAAGAAGATCAGATTTCAATCTTCTATGACAACACAAGTGCTATTAATGTCTCGAAGAATCTAATGCAACACTCAAGGGCAAAGCATATTGAAGTTAGACATCATTTTATAAGAGACTATGTACAAAGAGGGATCATCAATCTACAATTTGTTGAGACAAATTAACAATGGGCAGATATCTTTACCAAATCCTTAAGTGAAGATAGATTCAAGGAAATCAGATGAAACCTAAATATGGTGATATTAAATGACCATTCGTTTGAAATTTTATGATCTAGATGATTCGTCTTGAAGAAGTGGAAAAGTTGTAAGTTTTCAGATTAAATAGTAACAACAACTTTCACTCGGTGGTTTCAATTTCATGATTACTGGTGGATCAGTTAAAAAACATTACAAACAGTAACTTTTCAAGAGTGTATAAAAAAAGAAGTTATCTCAAAATCTGCAACACCTTACACTATAGAATTTTCTTAAAAAACTTTGAAATCGACTTGTTTAAAGTGCTCTCAACATAGACAATCTAACCCTCTTTTCTAAACATCAAATCCTTCTAATTTCATTTCATATCTTTCTCTCAATTTTTTCTATATACTAAACTCACTTCTTTAAGCGAAATACATTTCTGTGTTTAGTGTTTATCTTTTACAGATTAAAAAATGACGAAATCTCTTATCTATAGAAGACTCGTTGATTTCACTTCCCTGAAGAATGATCGGACGAGTATCAAATATGAGATTAAAGCAGTTGGATGGAAGAAATTCTTTAATATCCGAGAGATGGTGTATCTGAATGAAACATATGAGTTCTGGAAGAATGTGAAGGTGGTGGACAACACCTTGGTATCGATGGTAGAATGTGAATATGCGAAGGTTATAGTTGCCTTAAGCCTCAACTCTATATAAGATTGAGTTGAAGTTACCATAAATCAACCAAAGTATGTTAGGGTGGTCCTTTAGAGCCCAAAATTGCTAGCATCGGTAACAGATGTGAGGATGTCAACTTTCTCATGCAAAACAAAAATTATAAGGTGTATAATCTGATCAATGGAGTGGATGAGATCCATGTGCATTTCATCAGCCGTATAACATAAGATAATTCTTCCATTCACATGATTTGAATGAATAGTTATCTGCTGCCAACAGGTCTTAAGATCGATAGCCAACCAAGATTCTCTATTTTTATTTTTGATTTAAGTAGTCCTATAATAAGGCGTTTCTACAACTTGACAAAATCCCTTAAAGCAACTTGCTTTGTTGGGTAATTTAGGCCTCTGACATTCCCCCATAATTATGGACATATTAAAAAAATTAGTATTTGGACCTTTTCCTCTTGCTCTTTTAAGATTTCTTCCTCTCTCCGGTTTGAAATGACATACAATTCCTCATCTTCAGTGTCTACATTGTTTTTGGCTTAGGGACTTAATGAATATATGTCTTCTACTGGTGTGTTGGTATTGGTACCGGTGCTTGGTAAAGAGGTTTTTATGAATTTGTCACTAGGTGAAGGACCGTCAACATTGGGGTCTGCAGGTGTTAAAGGAGAGTGCACAGTTTTGGGATCTGTAGTTGTTGAAGGACAATGTATAGCTTTGGGAGTTGCAAGTGATAAAGGTGGGTTAACATAAGGAGGCTCTTAATTTATGATAGATGTTTCAACATGGGGCTGGAATGCAACGTCTAGGGTGGTCTTTGTAGCTGATGGAGTGCTCTGCATTTCTTCCTCAGTAGTGAGATTTCCCATTAAATCATGGTAGCTATTGGTTTGGAATTTTTCACTTGTGGTTTTCCAAATTTTCCATCTGTGGGTTTCCAAATTTTCCCTTGATGTTTAGGAAGAGGTTTCCATTGATAGGGGACAACAATACTATCCTCCTATAGCTTGTGTTGCTCACCAAGTCTCATGATAGGAATTTCATTTGGAAGGTCATTAGAGAGTTCAACATTAGCATAAATGTGGGCATATCCCATTCTTTTTTTCTTAGCAGTAGTTTCATCAATACAAAGGTGTTTTCTTATGAAACTAACAAGGGCACTCAAGCCTTGTGTGGTCCAGTATTCAAAAGGGACATTATGGAAGTGAATCCATAGGATAATTGTAACATCCTAGTACCCCCTAGGAGGATTTATGGATGCCACACAAAATAATAGTAGAACAAACTAAGACAATCTAACAATCCCTAGAAGAGAAGGAAAACATACATCACATTTCATATTTCATTGTGGTTTAAACGAGACATAATATGCACATATCAAATCCATATATTAAAAAAAACCCATCTTACATTATAGTTCTTACAATCCATTTACACGTTTTAAAAATTTTCTCATAAAATTTATGAATATAACTCAAAGTTTAAGCATAAAATCGTCCTTCTTCGGCTATTATGCTTGTCTTAGCCTTAACCCTGTTTATCAAGACCTACACAAAGGAAAGACCACCAAGCTAAGTATATAGCTTAGTGGAAAAAATAATGATAATATAAGATGGCAACAACCTTTTACAGTTGGATGGTGACTATTTTTTGCAGTTGTCTAACATTTACATACAAATGATTTATGACATATCACATAACAATCTTTGATTATGCTAATCAGAGAGTTGTTCGACTATCAATTTGCATTAGAATAGAACAAATATTAGAACATAAACATAATTTCCTACTAATCTTTTCAGAAGTGGGTAATGGAAATAGAACAGAAGGTACCAATGATTGGTATCTACAAAAGAGGCAATACTCTCTAAAAACAAAAGAGACTTAAGTCTTTATTACATAACAGAAGCAGTTGTAGACCCTTATGGACATGCATATTTACTTACAACTAAGACTCAATAGGTTAAAACCAATCATCAAGGAATTATAATTACATTTCAAAATCACATTATAGAGTAACAAATTCATAACATACAAAATTATTCCCTTAGGCTTGCATTATAATTTGAAAATGTTCTTCACGACTAATTGTATTTAATATGCTTTATAAACATATTCCTTTTCAATAATGCACAATGAAAGCATTTAAGTATTTACACATTACATACATGATGAGTCTTATATTATCCTCGTACTGGGTTTTCTAAGTTTTCATTGACATCTGAAAACGTTCAGGTGAAGTTCGATGGCATTTGGGTGAGGAAAATTCGTGTTTGGGCTAAAATGAGGTGATGCATGATTATACCCAAATTTTCAGGTTTTTCTTAGAACAGATTTTTAGGTTAGTTTTATATGGCTATTTTGACAAAGAAACTGAGATTTTTAAGCAAAATAATCTTCTATAAAAATGATCCTATATGTCTTAATTTTCATAAATTTAATGCAACTTGGTTAAGTATTCCGAGATTTATATCCAAAATACTACTAGCTGTTATAAAATAGGGACAACAACCAGAATTCAACTTCAAGCCAAATTTCAAAACCTTTAAAGACATAATTCAAATTTGATTCCTTGATGAAACTTTTAGAACTATGTCTCTATTTTAATATCTAATTGAAACTATCCCATTTGGATGTGTACAGGTTAAGGTATGACTAAAATATATAAGTTTGTAAATTGGAAACACTCCATCTAGCGAGGTATACATTTAAACTAAATAACTTCAGTCTTATTATATAAAAGCAATGTTAAAAACACATCCAAATGAACCAACGACATCCTATTTCCTCATAGCATACTACTCTTAACAAAACCCCTCATGTTACACTCTAAAAAGTCTAACAACATATCAAAATTTCTATACCTTTTAAAGAAGCGTCTCAATACCCTTGTTCTTCACTCCTCTTACTTCCCTTCAGTAGTCTCCTCCTCCTCTACACATAACAAACCCATTCAAAAATAATCTCCAACAATCACATACACAAAACAAAACCCTAGATGAAAAGGAGACAAGGAAGGAGCTAATTTTCACACCAAAACATGACATTAACTTACCTAAAACTTCAAATGCACAAAGTCCATGTGTTTCTTGGCTAAATCTAATGACATGGGACATGACACATGGCTCAATCTTAATGGTTTCTAGTTTTCACCTTTCACTAATTACAAAAATGACCACACCTTTGTCTTATTCTATAAAATTGCATGCCATCTTAATACATTTAGCATTTTAGTCCAAGTTTAATGTATATTTATACATGTATAACACAATCAACATAAATTACATTCCATTCATACCAATTACAAATACTTTCATGGACATGAAACATTCCTGCTAGGGTATAGTTTGGGACTTCACAGGAATGCTCTAAGACTAGACTGCTAAATTGGAAAGAACAAAGGCTGATTTCCAACATGCCAAAGGCTTTCCTCTAAGGCTTTGTGAGCTTCAAAGGCTGAGTTGAAAGTGAACAAGATGAGATTTTCCTCAGTTAGAAGCATATCTGCTAGTCCTTTGCTATACCAAGATCGGTGAGCCTATTTATGGAGGATAGGAAATGGGGGATGTTAATAAAAAAAGAAACCAAGCAAAGTGGCTTCCTAACAATGTGCACCCTCTACCAAAATTTCAATCTTTGGACAAACAATTAGCTTACCATCTATTTCCATAGGAGGTTTAAAAGTGAGGCTCAATGCTTGTTGATCGCCAACTACTTGTTTCCAACTTTTCCGAGGGGGAGATGTTGCAGGTAGCGTGGTGGTGGCGATTGTGTTGGGTAAATTTTATGTTGTGGTGGTGGAGGAGTTATGTCGAGTTGGTGATGTTGGTTGGTGTGGAGGAAGAGGAGTGGATTTGGAGGTGGCAAAACTGGGGATTCATCTTGGTTAGCGTCTGCAATTATCAACATATTCAGAGTCCAAAGCTAGGAAAGGACACAATCAACTTCATCAAGTAAGAAAGGTTGAAAAGTAACAGCACAAAAAAAGAAAGGGAAGAAGGTGGGAAAAGAAAAGGTGTAAGCTAGACTAAAATGCCCCTAAAGTCCTGGTTTTTGGATGAGAAGGCAGTAGGAAGGGTGAAGGGGAGATGGTGAAGGTAAGTAGTAGAGTTTGAAGAGAGGAAGGTGAAGGAGGAAACTTGCCCTAGACTAGTCAAGTTTGCAAGAAGTGCCATGCATAGTAGTAAGGGTCATCTCTACTCCGATGATCTCCACTCAGAGCCTCTCGTCTTCCTTTAGTAAATGTGGACAATGAGTCCGTGAAAGAATCCCACCATATTTGTTGTCTAAGAAAAATTGTACAATTCTATGAGATTAAAGGGTTTTATCTAATAAGCCCTTATTTAAAACTTAGAGAAGTTGGTAGAAAATGAATGAAAACTAACAATTACCAAGTACACAATTCACTTGGTAATTAAAGGATCCTCAAACTAAAATCCATATTCTAAAATCTTGATCATGAACTTCCTTGGATAAACTTTGAATTGCGAATTTAAAATGCTTTGACCTCTACACTATTAGGAACTAATGATAAAAGAGAATTACTTTGACCTCTACTGTACAACTTAACCGTCAAACTACGGGATGATGATTTAAAAGAGAAATAATTTTAACCACCAAGCATCAAAGTCCAGTGATAAGGGGCTGGTCTTAACTTAAGCAAAGTTGGAGGTTTGACTCCGGCTTGTGAATGCAGTAGTGTTAAATACTCGGTAGTAATATTAAGTCGCCCTTTGAGATCTCGCAAGGCATGAGCGGGAATTAATCTGGATATAGTAATAGCTTCAAGGTACCACTAACAGTTCAGGCTCACCTAGATGTGGGTTAACTTGTTCTTACAAAAGTCTGAACTAGGATTTTTAAGAATCCTTTGCCACTCTCCGGACATTTTTCCGCAGCTTCGTTCTTTTCTCTACTTTATGCCATATCGTCTGGGATATAAAAACGACGTCGCGTGAATCTCATATGATGCCATTGGTTAGGTGGCAGAGTAGTGTCACCAGTAATGCTGCATTCTCAATACGACACGGATCTACGTTGTCAGAGAACGTTTGACAATAAGGAGAAACGAGTGTCAAGAGTTCAAAATCATACAGAGGTTGTTGATAACTTTTCAAAGTTAGGGGGTACTTTGATAGTTTAAAATATCAAAGGTCCTTTGAATTTAATCCTAATAATAATGAAATGAAGATATGCAATATAGTTTTTTGAAAATAATTTTTTGTTTATAATTTATTTTAGAAAATATCATATTCTTTTTTAATGTCAAAATAATTGAGAAGACTGAACCATGCAGAATGCGACCCGTCGATGACGGCAGCGCGCGAACCGTGATATGACGTCACGATTAATATCCAACGGCTACAAACAAACCATATTCTCGTTCCTTTTCACGGAAAGTACAGAGCATCTGCTAGCACTGGAGCCCGCAGAGTCCGACACGTTGATGACCGCAGAGTGAAATCGTAATATGACGTCACTATTAAAATCCAACGGCTACAAACAAACCATATTCACGTTCCTTCCTTTTCGCGGAAAGTACAAAGCTTCTGCTATCACTGGAGCTACGTTTCCAATCAGGAAATCCCAATAACACCCCTCGGAAAAACAGACATGAGAGTCTAAAGATACAAACATTTGGTGGAGAAGTTACATTATTAAACGAGTCCTGACCATAAACTCTCCAAGTCTATGAATGAGATCATTGCTCTGTGAATTTTTAGTTCTAGTTTAGGATCTGTTGCGCACACGTTAAGAAAACAAAGAAGAAGAGTTCAGGAGATGGACAAGGGAAAAGAGAAGAGAGAAAGAGGAGAAAAAGAAAGCGAAGTGGTGAGAAAAAAAAAAGCGGTTGCCATAAGAGCAGGAGACGAGGAGAGTGCGGCTAAGGCGAATCACTTGGCGGAGGAAGAGGAGGTGGAGGAGTTTTTTGCCATACTGAGGCGGATGCAGGTGGCGGCCAAGTACTTTGGCAGAGAGAAAAAGGAAGGCTGGAGAGCGGCGGTGGAGGCTGATGTTGTGGCGATGGTGGATGAAAAGGAGGAAGATCATGAGGAGAGGATCCAGAAAGTGGCGGAAGAGGAGGGCTGTGTTCTAGACTTGAATGCCGTCCCGGAGATAGAGTAGTAATGGTCGGAAAGTGAAGAACCAACCAATCTGCTAAGATCGCCATCGCTTCCTGACGTTTGGCTGATACAGTTAATAGCTTAATCTTTTCCCTTATTATACTCAATGTTTAGGTTAATTTACGGGTTGCACTAACAATATGAAGTTATTCTGATGTTTGAATGGAGCTCAACTTATGCTGATTGTTTCTGGGGTGAATTAGATGACTTAGAAACATATTATTGGAGTTTATGTGACGAATTATCGTAAAATCCTAATTCATTATATAAAAATTGATATTAAGGTTAAGCATAATCCGTAACTAATATGTTAAAATTGTTGTGCACTACAGCGAATTTCTTATGGATGGTAGAATTTGGGAGAGAGAGAGAACATTGAGGCGAGAGCGAAACCCTCAAAGGTCAAAAGCAGTATAATGCTAGTAAAAGTTCTTTCATAAATGAGCCAACACCTATCGTCTGCTTTTTAGACTAGGAATCACTAGTCAAAGCAAGTGAAGTTTGGCAAACTCGTAAATCAAAAGAATAATTTTTAGCGGTAATTAATAGCTATATACCCAAACTAGTATTGGTCAGAATATTGCAAATAATTATTTTAATAATTATCAAAATATGAATATTTGTAAAATTGAAATGAAATGACATGATTTTCTTGTTGTAATTTAAACACCTCTTATTTCATGCCTATATATTATCCAGAATTCAGTTTATGGATCTGAAGTATGCGAGAGGAGGAATGTGCTTCTTTGAAGAAAGACTTCGAGAGATGCAGACTTTCTTTAGCGAACGACCAAGTTTAATATTAACAATTCAATTTCCTGGTGGGTGGTCACGGGTCACTCATTCGCTGTAAAGAAGGGCTCTCGAGGGACTCGGCGGAAAGAAAGAGTAAAATAAGATATAGATTCTAAAGTGCTTATTATTTTATGTATCTTTGAGGAGAATACCGTGTCTGACACACACTCGCACCGTCCGAAGAGAATTTAATACCGCACATTTATCAAGCTAGGATTGTCAGGACCGGACTAGTGGCTTATGATTTGACTGGTCAGGATAGGTGGGCTGGTAGTTAGGGCTGATTATAGGTTGATCGGCTCAGTTATGGCTCGATAAGCTTCTGCTCAGTCCGCTATTATTTTTTAAGCTAAAATTTTTTAAAATAATGTTGTTTTGAAAATAACGAGCACAGGCTGAGCTCCGTCTTGACCCATAACTCAGTCGGGTCAATTATGATCGACTCACAGCCATATTAATTCAGGCTAAAAATAGATTAAACTAAATCAAACCGATTTTAACATCTCTAATTTCAAGTAAACTCCATAGAGGCTGACGGTGTGTAATCTGCGGTACGGTAGGGGTAATTATATATCTACTGCAGTTTTTAAATACAGACACATATTTAGATTTGTGGCAGATAACTACAGGTTGGGATAAACTACGGTGTTACCGCAGAAATAGATAAGCAGAAAGAAGGCTACGGTAGGAAACTGTTTATGCGGTGGAAATTTTACTTTCCAATAATAACCTCCATGATATTTTAGTATTTTCCACTATACCCTTAAGAAGCTGCTTATGCGGTGAAAATTTTACTTTTCAATAATAACCTCCATGATATTTTAGTATTTTCTATTATACCCTTACTTAATTAATAAAAGGAAGTTTTTGCCAATAGTATTTAAGTAAGG
>JAOSBO010000007.1:13414459-13445628 GCA_027563915.1 Erythroxylum rotundifolium
AACTCTTACTATACACTTGCAATATTACCACATCTTCCCCATTCATGTAAATTAGAAACAAAATCAAAGGGTCTTTATAAGGTTGTAATGAGGCCTAAGCATGGCATGGTTGGGATCATAAAAAGGATTAAATTAAAGGAGATTTATAAACTAATAATTGATCATAAAAAGGATTAAATTAAAGGAGATTTATAAACTGATATTTTGATCAATTCACGATATCAGTTTATAAAATTTAATAATTAGATAATAATAAGCTTCAAGAAATTATTAAAAATTCACTAAACCCTTTCTTACACTTAAAGTTGTACATTGATCCCAACGTATAAGAGAAATATATAATAAAGGAAAAATTTTAGTAATATTTTCCTGAGTACGATGATTTTTCTAATATTTGATCCATTCAATAATAAACCACTTTCTTGCAACATGTAAATGAGAAGGGATAAAAAGAACATGGAACTAATATAACATAAACTAACATGAAACAAAATCCCATACTAGCATATGAAATAAAATCAAAATGAAATAAACTAAAGCCTAACCTAATTATAGGTTAACGTCTTTAGTTCAACGTATCCTTTATGCTGAATTTTACCCTAGATCAATAATGAGTGATTTGTTTCCACTCGTTTCCTTACATGAGGGTTTTGTAGCTTGTAAGTAAGTTATATGTTGAAAGATAATATCAAAGACATGGTTGCAAAAATTTATTAGTCCATTCAAATGTATTAATGCCTATTGTAGTGAAAACTATTAATAAAAAAGGGAATAACAAAATTCTTTAAATCGTTAATTGGCTCAAACCGTTTGTCTTGGAGAAATTGGGAAGCCTTTGTACTTAAGGTTGCTACCAATGCTTCATCAGTAATTTCCTTACTTGGTTCCTCCACCAGTTCTTCCTCAACCACCTCTGTCCACTTTTATTCTTCTTCATAGACAAAGGTTTTTGGCTCATCTTCTTCAATTACTTCTTGCTACTTTACTTCCTCTTTTTGGATAGAGGTCTCTTCTTCTTCTTCTTCTTCAGGAAGTTCTTCTTGAAATATCCCTCCATTCGTGAAGCTAACCTTTGTTTTTTATTCGCTCTCGAATTTGTGCCGGTTAGCTTTCATTTCAACCAAGAATTTCATTATTTTGTCTGTAATACTCTCTTCTTCTTCTTCTTCTTCTTCTTCTTCTTCTTCTTCTTATGGGAGCTCATTTTCACCACTTTGGGCTATTACCATTTCACATTCTTTAGCATTTGTTTCTGTGGTACTAGGTAAACTCCTTTACAATTCATCAGATAGTATCTCCACTAGCTGGTCCATCTAATTCACCAAATTTTGTATATGAGCATCTATTTCTTAATTCCTCATGATTGATTCTTGAATGAAATTGGTCATTATATCTTACAGAGTTGGCTTGTTAACTGGTGGTGCTTGGTGTTGTAAATATTCAGTTGGAGCATAATTGTTCCATCTATAGGTGTAAGAGTTACTACATTCTGAATTGTAGTTATTCCTAAATAGTGCTCCTTGAGGTTGATAGTTAAGCCTCTAAAAACATATAACAATACCTATTCCTCATATATGTTGATGCTAAAGATTACGAAGACAAATCATAGCTCCCATAAGAGTATTGTTAGCTCTACCTTTTCATTGTGAGTTGTGACTATAAAAACAATTGGAAATCTAATAATAAACACTAAACTCAAGATCAAGTAGATAAATTCAAAAGATAATTAAATGAATAAGCCATAAATATAATACAATACAATAAAAATAAAAATAAAATAATGATTACGGTAATAGTATTCAGAAGTTCCTAATATTAAAGTCCCCAACAACAGTGCCAAAAACTTGATTGAATATTTCTAAGTTGGTCAATGTTGAATTAACCTCAAGTGCATGACGTAGCTGTAGCTAGTATTGACAAGTACGGATCGATCCCACAAAGACGATGAATACTAGTAATGATTGTTATCCTCTAATCTAATCTACAGATTTGCTTTTGATTTTCAATTGAAAAGAGAATAAAACTAAAGTAAGTAAAATAAAATAGGTCGTAACAAAGAAAAAAGAAAAAAGGAAGCACTTAGAAATTTATCGATATAAAAAATCAATGTCTAAGCTTCAAATTCCTATAAATTTCTTAATATATTGATTTTTATTATGTAATCTTTTATTGATTTATTGGACCGTGGAGATTCCCATGGCATGCTAATAGTTAACCTTAAGTCCACTAACAACTAATGCTAAGGTTTTCAACCGAAACTCAGGTTAAAGTTTATAGGATTGCTTTATCGATTTGTTAATCCCTCTATTAGGATTGACTCTAATTCGGAAGATTTATTTCATCCCATCTCTAGAGTTGCAATCAACTCCTTCCAATTATGGTAGATCTATTCATAAACATGATTTCTTAATGTCTATGTATGAAATCAGGTTATTATATAATGTTCTAGATCTATTTGAACATTAATAAAATATATAATCGAATCATAATGTATCAATTATCCAATTACATTAATAAAAGAATCAAATCATATTAAAGTATAAAAATAGGGTTCATCTAACCTAACTAACAAGATTTTTAGTTACACATGATAGAACACGAAATCAAACATAAGCTGAAAGAACAACAAATTGTAAACAATGAGTTTATAATTCCAAATCTCTGTGATTGTCTTCTATCAAATATTTTTGCAAGGTAGAGGTCTGATCTTATATTTCGATGGATCTTTTAATAAATTCTTCATGTTTTCTGCTTCGCAAGATAAAAATCACCCATTGAGAATGATCTCAATATTTGGAATCACCTTCTAAACTTTGCTCTCCCTATTTTGTCTTTATTTTATAGCAAATTTTAGGGCTCTAAGAGATGCACAGGCTGATGCACAATAGTGCATCAAACTGCGCATAACTCAAAATACCCTAAATTTTCTAATCTGCACAACCTAAGAGAAGTGTATGAGCTGATGCATGATCGTGCATCCCTTATGTTCTTTGAATCTTTGTTTTATCTCGCGTTTTCATCCGAATTCTTTTCCTTTAAGTCTATGAAGGCAATTATACTCTACAAACATACTTGAAGCGAATTAAGTACCAAATATACAATAAAAGTATAAAATATCAAGCAAAAATATCTTAAAATATGAGGTATAAATATGATCAATTATACACTATCAGAACTTATGAATCAAGAAAAGTCTTCTCATTGTGGTTAATAGTTTGTAGAATTTTTCAACGATAAGCCTTAAAAGAGTATAATGTGTTTCCAACTTACATATCTTTTTTAATGATTTTGAGAAATGAATCTCTATTAGATATTATGAATAAATAAAGATATAAGCAGCCCTACATAGTACAATAATGAAAACTAAAATACAAAGGACATAAATAAAGTGAAAATTATTGGGAGACACAAGGTCCTAATAATATTCCTTAGAGATAAAAAGGAATTTTTAACAAGGTGGTGTTGAGAAGGATCTTGGTCCATCAACACTGTCTTCGTTAGACATATCATCATTTATCTTTTCCATTCCTTTGATGAAATGGTCCACTTCAACATTAGTTTAAATTAGGGGTCATAGATTTAGGGAGTCTTAGAAGTGATAAAGAAGGTTTTTGGACTTAGGCTCATTAGCAGAGCTTTCTCTAATTTCAAATATCCTTTTGGGCTCAACATCCATGACACTTGTAAGTATACACTCATTCTTAGATACCAATTAAAGAGGTATATCATTATTAAATACCTATTTATGAAATTTATTTTGACATTTAACAAGAAGATCTATAGGTTTTCTTTTATTGATAACTTTATACATACCAACCTTGGTTGGAGTGTCATTCTAGCCTTTTGATGTGAAGATAAACATTTTGCTGTGAATGCCCCTAGTTACTTAGCTATATCACAACTCACAAATAGCTACTGACTCTATTCTTAACTCAATTTTTTAACAGGTAAGTGGAGTAGGAAATTTATTTCACATATTTACACCACACTTTGTTGTCTTTTTCTTTTCATTTTACCTACATCACTTCTTCTTAGTCATTGACTCCCATGAAAGGCTACTAATAATGTCTAACAATTTAAATGAATTTAATTATAAGTGTATCAAAATAAGTGTCATAAATTGATATAATAAGTATAATATTCTAATCAACATGCATATTCATCTAAAAAAACTTTTAAAACTAACTTCTCAAACTAATGTTTCTTCACAAATTAAATAATCATGTTCATAAATAAGCTAATTCATTTCAATGTTATGTCATTAACAAATTCACATAATGTAAAAAAATGTTTATCAATGCCAACCTAATCAAAAATTAACACAATGTAAATGCAAGGTCATGCATAAATGATATGCAAGTGAATATATGTCCCCAAACTTGATCAACACATTATACTTAATTTGAAAAACAAGACATGAACAAAAACAAACATAACTAGTAAATAATGAAAATTAAAAGAAATAGAAAGGAAAGGCAAGAGTACTTGTGAAGATTATGGCGGTGATGGCGTAGGAGACAGAACTTGGACACACCTCAAGTCATGAACATCCATCATTCAACTTAGTAAAAAATAAACATAAATAATAAAAATAATAAATCTCTATCAAACATGAAATTGTAATAAACCCAACTAAAGCATAACATGATATATTTAAGGTCACTATCTTGACCATTTTTAGTGTCATTATTTTAACTAACTCCTCTTTTGGATGTTAAGGTCCTATTTATTATCACATTAGGACTTATGCTTCTTATGTCTAAAATTTCCATCCAATCTCCCTTAGTCTTTTTCTAATTATCTCTAATGTTCTCTTTTCTTATTCATCGTCGGTTTTTAACTCTTAAATGTATGGTCTCTTAATGGAGGGTATCATAGGTGCTTTCGTCTTCACTAAGACCTCATGCTTCAATTTACACCCAACTCCTCCTTTCCTAGTTCTCCTTCATCCTCTACTTTCCCAACACACACTTCTTTTATATTTCACTCCTTTTTCTGTTTTATACACTTAATCAATATATCTATCTTTCTATAGGAATTGTTTTCTTTCAGATTCTTCAATACTTTATTCATATTTAATTCCATTTGCTCCTCACCAATACAAAGAACAAGTTTCCCTTCATAAACATCCACCAAAGCTCTTCGTATATTTATAAAAGGTCTACCAAATATTAATGGACAATTTTTATCCTCTTCAAAGTTTAACACTATGAAATCCACAGAATAATAAAATTGTTCACTTTTACTGACACATCCTTTACTCTGCCAAATGGTTTCTTTATGGATTGATCTACCAACTAGATTAGCATAGAAGTCAACTTCACATTTTCTAGCCCCAATTTCTTGAAAATTGAGAAAGGCATAATATTAGTACTTGTGCCTAAGTCACATAAACATTTAGCAAATTGTAAACTACCATCTACACTAGGTATAGTGAAACTCCCTAGATCCTTTAATTTTTAAGGCATATGTCTAGAAATTATGGAGTTACAACTTTCAGTTAAAGAGACAATTTAATCGTCCTCCCAGGTTCACTTGTTTGATAAGTTGTCTTTAATAAACTTCACATACTTGGATATGCTCTCCAAAGCTTTCACAAAGGACAAGTTAAGTTGCAATTTCTTTAACTACTCCATAAACTTTGCAAACTACAGATCCATTTGATTCGTCTGCAGTCTCTATTTAAATAGAATCTTTATTGCACATAAAGGGGGGACATAAGGAGTTTCCTCTTTTTTCTCTTCATCTTTGTCCTTTTCCTTATCATCTTCGACTTGATGGGATTCTTCTAACTAGCTCTCACTTATTAGAGTGATGACTTTCAATTGCTCTATTGGATTAGACACCATAATGCTTGGGAGACTCCCCACATTTTGTGTAGATATTGTATTGGCTAATTGGACCACTTGAAACTCCAAATTATAGATGGAAGAAGAATAAATCTTCATAGTTTTGGTCAAATTTAGTTTCCATCCTCTTTTGGTTCTCATTTTGGCTTACAAATTTGGAATTCAAACCTTCCATCAATTTCTTTGACTCCAAAGAACCGAGTTTATCTTATCAAAATAATAGTGGGCCTTGAGCTCATATTGGATTTCCTAAATTATTAGACCAAGAAAAATTTAGGTGGTTTTTTCACCCAAGATTGTAGGGATTATAGTAGGGATTATTACCTCCCTGACCATAGTGTGCTTTCATAAAGCCAAGCTATTTTATGTAGTTATTTTCCACTAGGAAGCAATTAGCTAAGACCTGGATTTCTTTTCTGTGTAGTTTGCATCCATAATTAATTGTCTTGAGTGAACTAGAAGATGTATCCTTCAAATTGTTTGATTTTTTTGGCCAATTTTGCTACTTTAGCCTACAATGCTATTAGTGAATTTGCAACAAGCACTCCCTTTTGATTTCTAAAGGTTGGCTACTATTTACTTCTTTCCAATGTCCATATACAACTATTGTTTTCCATCTCTTCTTACATATCATGTGCTACCTCAACTATTTTCCTTGTTAAAGAGCCATTAGTTGTTGCATCTATAGTGCCTTAGGTAGGTGGAGTCACTCTATTGTATGTTTGGATAAGGAACTTCTTTGTTAAGTTGTGATATAAAAGACTACTTTACAATTCTTTGAAACATTCCCATGCTTCATATAAAGACTCTCCCTCACTTTGCTAGAAATTTTTGATTTTCTTTATAAGTCTAATGGTCTTCGTTAAGGGAAAGTATTTCACCAAAAAGGCTTTCACTAGCTGCTCTTATATCATAACATTCTTTGGGTTCAAAGAGATACCTTAGCTCGATCTTTTGACATTCCATTGTATTTAAACATGTCACAAGTCTGCAGGAAGTTGGCTAGATAAGCATTAAGATTCTCATTGCTAGTCTATAAAATTGAATGTTAGTTTGTAGTATATTCAACAATGCTAGTTTGATTTTGAAAGTACTAGTCTGCATTCGTGGTATTGCTATCCCTTATTAATTTGCATTGAACCCTAGTCTTATGAAGTCTATAAGGTTTCTATCTTATTCTCCTTGATTTCATTCCTTTTCCATTGTTCTTTTTATTGCTTCTTGGCATTTTTTTTTAATCTCCCTCTCTTGCTTGGTGATGTCAGAAGCTTATGTATCCTTTATATTAATCAAACTCCTTGTGGATCTTATGTTTATACACTTATATTAAAACAAGAAAAGTATTAAAGTCTTTAAATCAAAGTGACTTAAACTACAATATATACTATAATAGTCCTTCACAATGAGGTCAAAAACTTATTGGCAATTTTAAATTAAAAAACTTGTTTACCATAAGTATACATATCATATCTTATAGTATAAAAGATATGGTTCCCACAAGGATTGTGTAGTCAAGAAAAAAATCTTATAAATTTTGTTTAAGGAAAACAATAAGATGATTAATTTAGAACTAAATTAAAAATAGAAACTTAAAAAGTAAACAATGTACTAACCAATAATGAATTATTTGATTTATCAAAGATGAAAACTGAGAATTACTTTTATCATTATTTGTTTTCACTTTACTTTCTTAACTTAATCGTACTTGATCCTATATATCCTATGGTTATGATTACCCTCTATCAAGATCTGATCAAGTAATCCCAATTAAAATTGATAGAACTTGAATTTTGATCTCTCAATCAATCAAAACTTTTTCTAACTATAAAACTAGATTTGAAGCAATCCTATGGATAACTAATAAATAATTAGGAGCTCTCTTTAGTTGCCTATTAATTTGATGTTTCTAGGTTTATTGAGTTACCAACTCTCCCTTTGCAATATAACACATGTGAATTAATCCAATCTCTAAATCCAAATTGAATGTAAAACAATAAATATCACAAACACATCCATTAAATAAAGAATGTAAAGTTCAACAAATAATACCAGAGTAATTCCTAAAAAGGAATTTAGCAACAAGGATTCTTCTCCTCTTTGCCTTGATAGAAAATCTTCAGTGTAGCACTTCACTCTCGTAGGGTATATTCCCGTGCATACCGTCAGTATTTAAGAACATATGCCATGAGCGTTCCATGCTAGGATAGTTAGTCAATCATACTCATTGAAAAATTTTTCGGCATTACACGCATTTTTACTAAATAAAAATCATTTCAGCCCATTTTATTTCATAAACATTTCTAATCATCAGTGTTACAAATAAGAGAGATATCATCAAAATTTCAGTGCCCATTTAGGCCCATTACAAGTGCAAAACACTTTTAGTCATAATGTCATTACATTATAGAATCATTCCCACACACATTGTATAGTACTTGTGAATACAAACATTAATACAAAATAATGAAATACATATACAGATGCGAACTAATCTTGACCTTTATCTCTCATTCAATTTCAGCAGCTATAGTCCAGCTTGTCTAACTGGGTATCTCCACTAAACCCGAAAAACAACGTTGCAATTTTGGTGAGTTTTGTGAACTTAGTGAGTGGACCATCCTCGATGACTCACTTATATCACATAACACCTCAATTCATATAATCACATAATTTACTTCACTTCATTAATTCATCATATAACATCAATTTAACACTTTATTCATTTATTTCGCATTTCACATTCAGAGTAGTCAAATAGTTCATTTTGATTAATTAAAACATACCTATCAATTATATATGCAAAGCTCATGAGACTCACTTTCAATTGTTATTGTTGTGATCGAGTGCCTATAACTGTCCCGTATCTATTGTGGATACCAGACTCATTAAAACTTGTCCCTTATCTGTTAGGGATATAGGGCTCATTATACTTAGTGAGCCTTTGGCTCTTAATCATATTCTAAACTTTAAGCTCTTTTTCGGTGGCTACTTCGATCACAACAACCTTTATCTTTTTATGCATTCATATAATGCAATGCATCACATCTCATAATTTCAATCAATCACTTTTCTTCAATTTATGCATTCACATTCACATTTATCATTAGACCTTGGCCTGGCATTCGATAATTAAGATATCACTTATTTTGTCAAATTCACATGAAATGAGCACTTCTAATGTCACTCTTATGCATCAAACACCTCAAAAATTCAAATAGAAAAATAACCTAAAGTAAGGCCATTTAGGTTGACTCACAGTACGCTCCAGATTAGTATTTGCTTCCATTATCCATAAACGTCTGGGTGTTGACGTTGTATCCTGTGTATCAACATACATTGCGCACACATTACTAATTACACCATCATATAAACATTCAATTGTACATATATGTATATGCATAATCTATAATGCATGCTCAATTTGACTATTTTGGGTATGTTTACTTAATTCACATCTCAAGGTCTTTCATACATCGTAACTCACATATGTCTAATTTGGATTTAGGTTTACACCTCATTTGTACAAGATAATTCTAAGTTCATTCAATCAGTTATCTATCATATACATGCTCTCTAATCCTTTTTCTATCGTTATAAGATCACAAAATATCCAATTTATCATTCGATTTTACTTAATACACATCCTTCATTTTCTTTGAATCACATCAACCTTCATAGGTTCACTTCCATTCTTGTAACATCTCCAAAATTTCATAGTTGAACACTTGATGTTAAATTTCATAGTTGAACACTTGATGTTTAACAATCTTTTCGTACGTTATAATCTCTATCATTACCTTAAACACACCACTTATTTAGTCTCTTATTTCCTTAATAAACTAAGTACATTTCAAGCTCTATTCAAGTCTAAATGAATCATAGGAAAGCATTGATAAGTCAATAATTTATATATTTTTAGTTTTGGGACAAGAGGCATAAATTTCGTTGGGATTATTGGATTAAAGTTATTAAAGTACGTTTTCAAAGAGGACTCTGAGTCCTACAACTTCCATGAAGACTTTGAAGAGAGATTTTGCCGTATAAAGGTCAAAATGACACATTTCTGTAGATGTCCAGTGTATATCCACCTAGCGGATTGATGTCCCTCTAAACGAACATGAGCATAGCTGGAACACTGGAAGTCCAGAGAATGTCTACCCAGCAGATATGAAGACTATCTAACAGACACGTAAGAAGCATATCCCACTTAACAACCATTCCCACAATTTCCATAACTCATTTTAACTTATCTTTACAATAGCCAAAGCAATGCATGGTAATATAAGGAAAATAAAGCATAAGACATCCATTCATCTCTTAATTTTTTTGCACTTTTTCTACACCATTATAGGGATCATTCTATCTTAAATCATCACTCTACCATCTTATGAATCATTAATCATCATATATGTAAAAACAAGACATGAAAATGTCCAAGTTTCTCATTTGCGTTACAGCATTTAGATATATATTTTTACACACACACACACACACATCCTCATTTTTATAATCATTCAACCTATAACTATCATCATACATGTTTCATTTTACAAACCATAGAGAATAATATGCTACTTACTTGTTTAAGCCTCAAAATCCTTAAATCACTCTTAACCCTAGCTTTTAAGCATTAATTGATCATCATTATGGAGGTGGTAGGGTTATGTATTTAGTCACAAATATGAAGAAGATAGTAAAATTAGGAGTAGCAAGTGAAGAGATGGAAGAAGAGAAGAAAACATCGAAGAAGAAGAAAGCATTTGGCCAAATGAAAGACAAATTAAAGATGTCTTGCAAATGAAAATATTGTGGGTAGGTGTGCGGCATGGTAAGTGACACTTGTTACTTGCCACGTGTGACCACCTTGTGGTTCTTCCTTGGTCTCTTCTACTAACTAGTCCATTTAACTCTAATTCTCTCCCAATTTTCTATGACAGTTGTCATTAAAACTTAATGTCACTTATCAATAATTTCCACTGCCATTTGATAGTTATTTCTACTACCATTTATCAATTGCTTGCCTCTTGGCCTACCTCTTGGCATTTTTCCTAGTAAAAAAACTAAGAATTTTAGAAATTTTCCAGACTTGATTAAAAATTCTACATCATTATTTATACTTTCCATAATAATTTTCAAGGCATATTGTCCATGATTCACATCATAATCACATTTATAAATCAATTATACTCGGTATATGTTAAACGAGTGCATGAAAAATCATTGTAATGTGTGCAATAATCAAATTCACATGTATGTATGCTATATCATGCATGAGCATCAAGTGCATTTCCTAATTTTCTCATTAATATCTCTCATATGCAGTATTCTAGGGCTCTAACCCTTAGCATAGGAAATATTATGTTACAATTCTTCACCCTAAATAAATTTCATCTTCAAAATTCTTATCTGATTGATCAAATTGGTGGGAGTATTGTATTCCTCATATGCTCCTCTGTTTCCTATGTAACTACTTCACTCGAATATTTTTTCCAGTTAACTATAGTCGATGGAATCAATCGGTCTTCCAATTACTTATTTAGATATCTCTCTATCTTAGCTGGTTCTTCAATATTTCATAGATTATTCGCAAGTTTCACTTCTTATACCGATAATACCTATATCGGATCATACAAAAATCTCCTAAACATAGTCATATAGCACAGTGTGGATCTAATCTATCTTTTGTTGGTAATACTAACATAAGTCAATGTTCTTATGCTCTCAATAACTTTATATAGACCAATACAATTTAGGCTTGGTCTACCCTTTTTAACAAACTTTAGCACACCTTGCGAAGGTGTTACTTTCAAAAACACTTTATCTATCTCTCTATATTCCATATCTTCGGACTTAATCCGCTTAACTCATTTATTTTTCTTGAATCAATTCATTTCTAATACAAATTTATTTCACTTATCAACAGCATCTCAAATCAATTATGGCCTTCAACTATGCTTAGGCCTTCTTCATCTCAATATAGAGGTGCACGACTCTTTCTGTTGTATAACGCCTCATACAATGTCCTACCGAATCAAACTCAATCAGAACTGTATGTTAATCTCATGTTCTTAAGAACTCTAAAATGTAAGTTCTAAGCATATCTCTAATAGTTAAGACCGTTAGCAAATCAAACATTTAGTCATACTTTCTGCCACTTACTTCTTCATCCTTAGCCGCTAAATGTTGTTTCAGTATATTACAACAGGATGTATAGCATGGACTACTATGTATGCTACATCAAAATTTCGTTTCTCAAATTATCTATATCGGTTACACATACACCTTACTTCAATCATATCATATCATTTTCCAATTCAAACTCAAATTTATATTTATCTTTAATTTCTCAATAAGATTCGTAAATTCTGAATCCTCACTTTTAACTTTTCTAATCCTATCATGCAAAACTAATCTTAAATTCAACATAGCTAGTAATGCTTTATTTTGCCCTAAATGCAACTCAATCATTTTATAATTTTTATTGCAGTAGATTTGGTAGCCTTAATATCTGAATTTGTGCTATCCCATTATTGGATTTTTAGTTTAATGCATCGTCTACCATGCTAGCTTTACCAGCATAATGCTCATTTACACAATCATAATCTTTTAACAATTCTATTCATTGTCTCAATTTCACACTTAACTCTTTCGGACTCAATAATTTTCCTCAAACTTTAATGATCTGTATAAATCCAAAATGTTTCACCCTACATATAAAGCCTCCAAATTTTCAAAGAAATTACTATTCTGCAACATATTCTAAATCATATACTGAATAATTCAACTCATGGGACTTTAATTATCTCATTGCATATAAAATCACTTTATTATGCTACCTTGGATTTCATCCTAATCTCTTGTGTGAAACATCATTATATGCTACAAAATCTCCAAATCCAAATGATATAATAACCATCAATTCCTTAAGATTCTTTTCACATTTATTAGTCCATCTGAATGACACATTTTTCATCATAAGTCCTGCCAAGGGCTAAGATCAGTAAAAACTCCTTGACAACCTCTAGTAGTATCTAATATCCAGCTAATTACAGAAAAATATGGATTTCATATATATATTCCTCCGAGTTTCTCACTTCTTCATTTCCTTTATTTTCTTTAGGTTTCCTAACATGTCATATTCATATACTATATGACCCAACATATTACTTGATCTAGCTAAAATTCACTCTTACTGAACTTGATATATAATTGTTTCTCCCTTATGATAAAGTAAGACTAACCTTGAATGTTCAAAATGCTCTCTTTACTTTTCGAATATACTTAAAATATCATCCATGATCACAATCACTAATTGATCCAAGCAAAGTTGGAACACTTTATTCATTAATGCCATTAATACCATCGGGGCATTTGTCAACCCAAACAGATATTTCCAAAAGACTCATTGTGCCCATAACTAGTTTTAGAAATACTAAGTAACAAATTCCTCAAATGAGGTAATGTTATCACTTATTTTTCTCAATCTCTCGATTTACTTCTTTCTTGAATGATTTTCTTTATTCATTTGACTTCCTCTGATTTCTCATTGACTTATTCTAATTTCTGTCTATTCATACTAGTTTCTCCACACATTTCAATTATTTGCAAGTCTCAATTTTTAGAACATAACCATTAAAACTAACTTGTACATTCTAAATATGCTAGTATGGGGTACATGGTGAACCTAAGTTCCTTTAACAATAGTGTTCGTTCAAGGTTACACGCGCTAAGTTTTACTATTTATAACCTTGGTAATTGCCGTAAGGATATGGGTCGTTCATATAGTACCTAAGTGTCGATCCCCAGAGGAAGGGAACTAGTCCTAAAATCTAAGGCAGCTAAGTTCACAATTCCTAATTAAATAACTATTGCAGAAATTAAAATTAATCAAGAATCAATTATGATAAATTAAAGTACCAACAGTAAATAAAAAGCAAACTCATATCCAACTTGAAATTAAACTAGAAATTACCAAGGGAGAGAAGGAGATTTAATTCGAAATTAACCAAAACCTAACCAATTATGCAACCACTAAATTAATGAGTCTAGACGGTCCTAGGGTGAATTACTCTCTCTCGAGTTATAATTCCTAACCCTAATTAATAATCCCTAATTCAAATTATGAAAATTACGATCTCTCGATCCGTAGTTGGTCCAAAACCTAAATTAGTTCTAAAAATGTCCATTAACCTACCGAGAATCTATGCTCGATCTCTTATTACACGACTCTACTGATTTAATCCAATTCTCTACCTATCCATTTACCTAACTCTCGTTAGCCCAAATCAATGATTTTTACCCAGCTTACCCTCTTAGTTTATTGCTGAATTATTAAGCGTAGAATTGAAGTCACAATCAAATAGTAGAAAACAAAATCAATTAGATTTCATTAATCGAAAAAATTAATATCTAAAGGTTAGTATAAACTTGACTCAAAACTTATTTCAATTCTATACAATAATAAGGTTGAAATAAGTGGAAATACTCTTGGAAGCGATGATGGCGGGAAACAACTTATTTTGGGAAGTACTTCGCATCTAGCTCATCCCCGTGTCCCTCTTCCTTTGTCTCCTTCCTCAATCTCTTGATCTTTCTCTAGGTTTCTCTCAGGATTGATTAAATCTCACTTTTTGCAAAACTTTCTTGGCTCTCTAATCTTTGCTGGTGGCTGCTAGGGATTGATCTATTTATTCTCTGGTAGCCCTAGGTCAAACTCGGGGTCGAAATGGTCCAAAAAATAATCCAAAAATCAAGTTTTCGCATTAGCCTGACGCATGGCACGATCATGACCTTGCATGTCATGATTGTGGCCGACACTTTATCCTTATGGTGATGAGCATGGTTTGAAGTACATGATCGTGGCCTTACTTGTCGCTCTCTGTCACGATCGTGTCTCAGAGTGCACGATCGTGGCCTGGCTGCTTCTTTCTCTTCCTTTTTTTTCACGACCATGGCCTATTTGCATGATCGTGGCATATGTCCTCTAGCCCGAAACTCTTTAAATCTTCATCATTTTTCCCTTTTTGTCCTGTAGCACTAGCACCCACATCAAAGTACCTCAAAATATAAAATTTAAGCTCAAAGATTCAAACTAACCCATAAAAAACACTTAAACACAAAAACTAACCTAATTAATCCTTAAATGCATACTCAACACTCAATTTAACACTAAATGTGTAACAAATTAATCCTTAAAACATCATGCAAAACACAACTATCAAATAGCAATCACGATAACAATAACATTATCTCTAATTCATGAACTTAATAGCATAGTTGGGCTGGTTTACATCAACAAAATACATACATTCTCTATAGCATATTCAACTTCTTATGCCTGAGCCTCAGTTAGAAATGGGACTCCAACATTCACTTCTAATTCATTCAATATTCATTCATTCTTAGAAGTAAACCATTTGGTCTTTTTGATCTAATTTAGTGAAAGTCTTCTTTGAAAGAAGATTTGTTGTTGCCATCATCTATACTATTCAAGAAATCTTTATCGATCAACTATTTTCATTATTGATTCACAGTCGTGCCTAATACCTTAATAAGATCAATTTCAACTATTCATGATATCTCAGTAAGATTAACTACTATCATACCTTACATGATCAGAATGCTTTTTAAAATAAAGGTCAGTGGAGCAATAAACACATTCATTTACTCTTATACTTTGTTATTGATCATTAAGATCATTGCATCTTATATAGAGATGCATTTCTGATAATTCACCAATTAATATCCTATGCTAATGATACATTCATCTCAATTAATTCTAGAAAATATTTCTACTTTTGTGCCTTCCCCCACAATCGTGACAGAAGCTCATGGAGTTGGCCACGATCATTGGGACTCTACCATAATTGTGACAAAATCAATTAATTTTGGTCACGATCGTGGGGACTATGCCACGATCGTGCCTTGATTCTTTTTCCCTTCGTTCTTCCTTGAATTCATCATATATGGCAACATCATTTACACTTTCAGTCTATTCCTAATTGATCATTATACATGTTTTCATGTCTTACTCTGAGTCATCTCATAAGTTTAATTATGGGGATTAAGACTGATGATCATTTAATAAGTCACAGCTCACTTCTTATTTCATATCCCAATATATGATACATATGTGCTTAATAACATCACTTGTCATAGTAATCATATTATCAATTATGCACTCACAACAACAAATCAACTTAACCTCAAGGACTTCTACATATCTCATTGTCAATTATTCCTTTTCTCTATCATCATTTATTTCATCTTCCATATGTATATTCTCAATCAATTTAGAATTATAAAAGCATAATCATCATGAAGGTCTGATCTCAATTCCACTTACATATTCTTACACTAAATCATAACTCTTATCACATTAATCAAATAGCCATTTCAATTTTAAGGTTACACCCCTCAACATTATAGTAAAATTGTGTTTTCTTTCAACTTTACTTACTTTAAATGTCATCATTTCTACTTGTATCTCTATTTTCCTCAATCAATCCACAATAAGGTATTCATATCTATATCATATTCAAAAGTATACCATCACAGTGCAATAGTGATGTCACAATCGATGACACAACCATAAATACAAATGTAATGAATCTTTATCTATCATATTGAAACCTATACTATTTCTTATTTCTAGATATCCACAAACTTTCATTTTCTCACATTCTGACAGATTACGACTCTTCTCTCTACTTCCAACAGTTTAGTATTTAATGAATGATCATGTGTGTGACTCATGTAAATGTGACTCAGACTAGGGATCAGTTGCCATTGTATGCTATGACATGTCAAAAATGCATGTACTTTGACACATAATTTAAAAATGCCTATGTAAGACTCTAAGTTTGGGCTCTGTTACTAAACATTGTAGCACCCTACTCTCATAAGGCATATTCCCGTACATACCATCGGTATTCGAGAATATACTCTATGAGGGTGGCATTCTAGGATAGTCAATCAATTATAATCATTCAAATTTTTTTGCATCACACACAATTTTAGAAAACAAAAATCATTTCAACCCATTTTATTTCATAAACATTTCCAATCATCAGTGTTACAAACAATATACAAATCATTAGAATTTCAGTACTCATTTGGGCCCATTACAAGTTCAAAACACTTTTAGTGATAATTTCATTACATTACAAAATCATTCCCATACACATTGTATAGTACTTGTGAATACACACTTTAACACAAAATAATGAAATACACATGTAGATGTAAACTGATCCCGACCTCTATCTTTCATTTGATTTTAGTGGTTATATTCAAGTTTGTCTAACTGGGTATCTCCTCTGAGCCTGAAAAACATTGTTGCAATTTTGGTAAGTTTTGTGAACTCAGTGAACAGACCATCCTCAATGGCTCACTTATGTCACATAACACCTCAATTCATATAATCACATAATTCACATCACTTCATTAATTCATCATATAGCATCAATTTAATACTTTATTCATTTATTTCGCATTTCACATTTAGAGCAATCAAAAAGTTCATTTTGATTAAGTAAAATATACATATCAACTATATATATAATGCCTATGAGACTCACTTTCAATTGTTATTGTTTCGACAGAGTGTCTGTAACTGTCCCATATCCATTGTGAATACCGGGCTTATCAATAACTGTCCTTTATCTATTAGGGATATAGGGCTCATTATACTTAGTGAGCCTTTAGCTCTTAATTGCATTTTGAGCTTTAAGCTCTTTTTTGGTGGCTACTCCGGTCACAATAAGCTTTATCTTTTCATGCATTCATGTAATTAAATGTATCACATCTCATAATTTCAATCAATCATTTTTCTTTAATTTACATATTCACATTCACATTTATCATTGAACCTTGGTCCAGTATTCAACAATTAAGTGGAGTATCATTTATTCTTTCAAATTCACATGTAATGAGCACTTCTAATGTCATTCTAATGCATCAAACTCCTTGGACATTCAATTTCCGAAAGCAACATATTCACATAACATAATAATTCATTACATAAATTTAAACAGAACAATCATTTAAAGTAAGACCATCTAGGTTGACTCAGAGTACGCTCCAAATTAGTATTTGCTTCCATGATTTGATAACATTTGGATGCTAATGTTTTGTTTTGATTATCAACATCATTCAATACTCACATTGCATACACATTACTAATTGCACAATCACATAAACATTCAATTGTACATATATGTATATGTGTAATGTATAAGGCATGCTCAATTTGACTATTCCGGGTATGTTTACTTAATTCACATCTTAAGGTCTTTCATACATCATAACCCACATATGTCTAATTTGGATTTAGGTTTACACCTTATTTGTACAAGATCATTTTATGTTCATTATTCAATCATTTATCTATCACATAAATGCTCTCCAATCCTTAATCTAAAAACGTTATAAGATCACAAAATGTCCAATTTATCATTTAGTTTTGCTTAATACACATCATTCATCTTCTTTGAATCACATTAACCTTCATAGGTTCACTTCCATTCTTATAACATTTCCAAAATTTTAGATGTGAACACGTGATATTTAACAATCTTTTATTAAGTTATAATCTCTATCATCACCCTAAACATATTACTCATTTAATCTCTTATTTCCTTATCAAACTAAGTACATTTCAAACTCCATTCAAGCCTAAATGCATCATAGGAAAGCATTGATAAGTCAATAATTTATATATATTTGGTTTTGGGACAAGAGGCATAACTTTCACTGGGATGTCGGATTAAAGTCATTCAAGTACGCTTTTAAAGAGGACTTTTAAGTTCTACAAATTCCGTGAAGACTCTAAAGAGAGATTTTGCCATCTAAAGGGCCAAAATTACTGTAGATATCCAGTGTATGTCCACCTAGCGGATTGATGTCTCTCCAAACAGACATAAGCAGAGCTAGAATATTGGAAATATAGAGAATGTCTACCCAGCAAACATGAAGAGTGCCTAGCGGACATGTAAGAAGCATATCCCACTGAGCAACCATTCCCACGATTTCCACACATATATAACATCAATTTACACCAAATTCTCCAGTATTCACATCCATTTAAGCAACTTCATTGCGTGCTAATTCAACTACCATATTAGTTGCATTAAAATCCACAAAACTTTATACAATTGATTCATCATCTTTTACTTAATCTCATTCATTCAATCATATATATAACAACACATATCACCATCATTTTCTAGTTTACTAAATCCTTACTTCTTCCCTTTCCATAAGTGTTATTAAACACATCTCTTAAACCTAAGTTTTTCCTCTTCATTTCCTCTTCATTCTTACCTCCATTTCAACTCAATATCAATCACAAACAATTTGCATTATATGATTGATCATTAGCACCAAAACAAAACATATCATATAAACACATTCATCATATTTTATGCACACAAATTTTACTCCATTAACACATTCATTTCATTTATAAACTATCACACTAATTTGTCCTATTTCAAGACACTAGAGAACTCTTTTTCATTAACTTAAAGCTCATTTTAACTTATCTCTACAACACCCAAAGAAATCCACATTAATACAAGGAAAATAGAGCATAAAAACATCCATTCATCACTTAAAAAGATTTTCTGCAAATTTTCTGTGCCATTATAGGGATCATTCTATTGCAAATCATCACTACACTATTTTATGAATCATTAATCATCATATATGTAAAAACAAGACATGAACATATTAAAGTTTCTCATTTAATTTAAAACATAAATATACATCCTCATTTTATAATCATTTAACCTCTAACTATCATCATACATCTTTCATTCTAAAAATCATAGAGAATAATATGCTACTTACTTGTTTAGGCCTCAAAATCTTCAAATCACTCTTAACCCTAGCTTCCAAGCATCTATCAATCATCATCATGGAGGTGGTAGGGTTAGGTCTTTAGTGACAACTACAAAGAAGACAACAAAAATTGGGATTAGCAAGTGAAGAATAATAAAAAAGCTTTATGTTGATGGATGGAGAAAAGAGAGTGTCGTATAGAGATGGAAAAAGAGAAGCATGCATCGAAGAAGATGAAAGCATTTTGCCAAATTAAAGACAAATTAAAGATGTCTTGTAAATGAAAATATCGTGGGTGGGTGTGTGGCATGTTAAGTGACACTTGTCACTTGCCACGTGTCACCACCTTGTGGTTCTTCCTTGGTCTCTTTTACTAACTAGTCCATTTAACTCTAATTCCTACTCCAATTGTCTCCCAATTTAATTTTATATGACACTTGTCATTAAATCTTAATGTCACTTATCAATAATTTCTACTGCCATTTGATATTTATTTCTACTACCATTTGTCAATTGTCATGTCACTTGACATTTTTCCTAGTCCAAAAATTACTCAGAATTTCAGATTTTTCCCAGACTTCACCAAAACTTCTAAATCACTATTTATATATTCCAAAACAATTTTCAAGACATATAATCCATAATCCACATCATAATCACATTTATAAATCAATTATAGCCAGTAAATGTCAAACAAGTGCATGAACAATCATTGTAATATGTGTAATAGTCAAATTCACATGTATGTATGCTATATTATGCATGAGCATGAAATGCATTTCCTAATTTTTCTTATTGATGTCTCTCATTTATAGTATTCTATGGTTCTAACCCTTAGCATGGGAAACGAGATGTTATATGCAGCCTTGTTCTTGACAGTTCTCCTCTTTTGATATTCTTTACTTATGATTATGCTATCATTAAGTGCTGTTTTAATTTTTTTTATATCTTCTTGAGTCTTCTAGGATTTCACGTGTATATCTTCCAAAAATAGTCCCAAAACATCAAAATTATGAAAAACTTGCGTGTTGGAAAACACCTTATAAGACCATACAAAGGACTGCCTAATCTCTTTACAGGATTGTGCAAAGAGTTGTACGATCATGTGAGAAGCTTCCAACCTTTTACTCTTTATTGTATTATCGTACCAAACTTGATTCTATAGCTTTTTCTTCATCTTTTCTTCGCTTTTTCCTATCTCTACTTATCACTAAACACATCAATCAATCCTTAAATATATAATTATGATCAAACTCTTTCCTTCAACAATAATTAATCAATCAAAATACATAAAAACTAATAATAATATAAATCTAAGTCCTAAACATATGATTATTATCTATGAAAACACTAAAAACATACTCTAACAGCTAGAAAAAAAATAAATTTTACACCTATTAAAAACCAGTAAAAAACACTTCTAAAAGAACATGGAAGGATAAGCCAATTAAGTGGAAGTAGTCTTTACAACCCACCATCATACCAAAAATCAAAGGGTTAAACCATCCTAGTTGAGGGATTTGACCAGTCATCTACATCCCAAGGATTTGACCAATCGTCTAACCCCAAACTTCTGTTTGTTTCTTATGTGCCTCAAATGTTAGCTCATTATAATTCATATTTAGCATTTTCCTATGTTTAGCCCAATCAATTAAGAACCCCTACATTTAATGCACTTTTCATTCCTAAAACCATTCCTTCATCCTTATTCTAGATGCAATCCACTTGTAAACTTTGGACCTAAAAGTTAACATAATGAACATTGACTTAGAGTATTTAATTGAAAGCCTCTTTATTAGTTAAAGGTAAGGTTACATGCCATTCGACCTTCCCAAACCTCACATATAAGTGAAACTTCCAATAGGTTGTTGTAGTAGTAGCAGTAGTAGTAGTAGTATTCAGCTGAAAATAGAACAATAGAAGGGAGTATGACAAGCAATGGAAAATAAGAATTCCTTATTTATAGCGCATGTTGAGTGCACTGCAAAATTTACCTGACTCTATATACTAAAATTTTTAGTTATGGTGTGTCGGGATTGAATCCACAGGATATGTTCGGTTAATTTTTGTAACAAAATTAATTGATGCAAGGAAAATATAAAAAGGGGTGGTTTTGGATTATTAAGTAATTTAGAAATTAAAGAAAAAATAAACTAACAAAAAAATTAAAACAAGCAATCGAAATTGAGAAAAGTGTTGAATATAAGTAAGGTTCAGTTCTAGGGTCAATCTCAGCCTAAACACGATCAAGCACATTCCATCATCGTAGCGTCTTTACAACTCTCTGCGGACTATTAATCTAAGACTAATAAAATGCTCTACTAATCTTGGTTTTCCCTTAGGTCATATTTAATCGAGACACGATCATTAATTAAACCTAACTACCAAATAACCTAGGATACGATCTTTAGATTCAATTTGGCAATCATATTACAAATTGGAAAAAGATCAATATAGGCAGTAACCTCACACATTTGGGTTATTTAACCTAAGTTATGTTATTCTTAATGATTAATGATCATTAGACACTACTCACAAATATCAAAAGTAACGATTACGGATTGCATTCAATGTTTTAGCAATATGTTCAAAATAAAACAATCAAAATAACATATTAAGATCATTCATCCGAAAACCTAATCCAATCAACACTAACAACACAACAATCCAAAAAGAAGTTACAACCCTAAAGTGATAAAAATAACTTAACAATGACTTGGAGTTAATATTCCTGTTGAACCGGCGTTAGGAAACTAACCTTTCATTTCTATCTTTAAGCTCCAACAATCAGCCTTAATAGCCTCCATTTATGTAAAAAGATTGAACAAAGAATGACCACCAAAATCATAAGCCTTTCTATTTTTTCTCTATGGCCACCTTTCCTTTGCTCCTATTGCCACTCCTTGTCACTATAGCTTGATAGGACAATTTAATGTTAAGGGTTTTAGTCCATTGTCACTATTCACGTATCTCCTTCTTCTCTTTCGTAAGCTTTATTCTTCATGCAACTCCCATGTAGGTCACGCCCTTCTTTTCTAATTCGACTCCCACGAAGTTTCAGCTCTCTTGTGATTTCACTTGGTTCATGCTACTCTTGTGCTTTTCTAATATTTGAGCTTTCATCTCTTCACTTGTTTCACGCTACTATCTTCTTCTCCACTCATAAGCTTTCGGTTGCTCCTCTCTTTCACACCTTCTAACTAAGTTAAAACTCAAATGAAGTAGCCTCCTCACGTTTTCTTCACTCTCCAACTTCCTCCTCTCTTTCAGTTGTCCCTTGTTATTTTTATCTCTTCAACCCTTTAGCTACTTCAGCCGACACTTCCACACTCCTCCCCTCTTTTATTTCATCGCCAGCCCCCTTTCTTTTGTATCAGCTAGGTTTTTTCTCCAAAATAAGTATCATCTTGGATAGGTGTACCATGGTAGCTCCTCCAGCTGTCCCAAAAAGAAAACACGTTTCTTTCATCTAAAATGTTAGTTAAAATGTATTATAATGGATAACTAGCTTTCTTCACTCCTCTTCACTCTTAACTGAACCACTACACACCCTAGAGCAATGCTCCTTTTGTTTCTTTCGGTTATTCCATTTCCAGCCCCCTTTTTGTCTCACGTAACATGTATTCTTTATACTTTGCATGGATATGAAATTTTCTGATGGTAGTGAGTCATGTTGACAACATTTTCTTCACGTTCCATGAACCAACAGAGTATGGAAGTAGAGAAGATGGCTTTAATGGGCATATTTTTAGGTCACTTTAACTCTTTTACTTTCGAAATGTACCTAAGATTAAAAATGAGCTAAAATGAGTATCCTAAGCATTTCTAAGGCATTAATCACTAAGTGTAGAAGATAAAATAGATCAATAGTTAAACACATATCAAATTCCCCCACACTTAGCTTTTGACCGTCCTCGAGCAAATTGTCACAATCAAGATCACAAACCAACATTTTTACTCATTTTCCAAATCGTCCAGGAATAGATAATCATAATTAAAGATGAATGACTTTCAAAACTTATAGCAAAAAATCGACATTCAAACTTATACTCATGATCAATCAATATTCACCACCCTTAGAAACTGAGTAATCTAGAGGTAGACTTGGTCAGAAAGTGTTTGAACAAGATATTTTCATGGGCACACTCAAACATCATTCATGATCACAACAATCCATAACTTTGCATATCATTTCATTTCTCCACTAAAAGTCACGTGCATAATCATGAATCAAAAGACTTTTCTATGGTTGTAATGTGGGTAAAGATAAGGTGGGATGCATTTTGGTTAATTTAGTTTGAAAGCCATTAAACTAGTGAAGCAAAAGTAATACTTAATGAAAAATTAAATGCACTAGTTAGCATTCATTCAAAATTAGGTACCGACAGCCATAAAGAAAGCAACAACTATGTTTCACAACTCAATTAGCTCTCAAATCATAAACCATATGAACATAACACAATGAAATGCTCCATCCAACATAATATCCTCTTCATATGCCATATACTCAAACACCTAACCAAACAACTTGAGGAGGATAAATTATTAATTAATGACCTTTCACAACAGTTGTATTACCCCCTTTATAATTTTTTTGAACATTTTTTCTTTTCTCTTCTTTTCTTTTTTAATAGAAAAATGAAAGATACTACATCAACATAGGATTCATAACATGACATTTTAACAACTTTAACCAACCCACATGTAAGCAAACCCCCACACTTAGACTTTTACATGATTACATTCATCAAGAATTAACAAATGCTCCACTAGCTTTAAAGCTTGGGTAGGACATTTGGTTAGGTGGATGTAATGTGGTTTATACAAAAGAAAACATTAATACAACTCAAAAGGGATAAGCAAGGGAGACTAACATGAATGGGTAGGTTATTTGGCTAATGTAGCCTATAATCAATAAAGAATGCCTGATCATTTTCATAAACATGCATGTGATAAACAATGTGGTCTCGAATAGAAATTCAACACAAAGTAAGGATGTATATGTCATGAAGGTCACTCATAACAAACAAAACAGTGAGACTGATATAAATGTGTCAGTCTAATATAGCTCAAAACCTCACTAGTTTTTTGTCTACTACTAGTCACCACTCTTCTATGAATAATGTACATTAACTAATCATAAGAGCAAAAGTACATGCCAAATTTCTCTATGTATTTTTCTAGTCAATTCACGTTTTAATTATGATTAGATAATCTTAAAAGAAATATAAAACAAGAAAATTTTCGATTTAGTTCATTTGATTTTGAAAATTGTCTAAGAAGCCACATAAGTCACAGTTAAGCTCAAAAATATGCATAGAAACTAGCATACCCCACCCTCACACGTAAAACTATCATTGTCCTCAATGTAAAATAAAATGTAAGAAATGGAGTAGTTAACAAAAATAGCAAATGCGAAAATGAAAAAGACAGAAATTAACTCCCCTTGGGTTGCCTCCCAAATAGTGCCTTTGTTTAACGTCGTTGGCTCGACCTCTAGTTATGCACATCAAATGATACTAGTCATGTTAGCCCCCGTATTTTTTTTAAATTAAGCATGATTTAAATGAATTATGAGGTTTTGATGAATTAAGTTTTTGGAGTTTAATTATCATGTTAATGTTAGTAGGATTTTACCATATGGTTTACTTGTATTAAAGTAGTAAGAAGGTTGAACGGTATTTTTGGAAGATCTCTTAAGGTTAAAAGAACATGAGCTTATAAGGAAGGGTAAAATGCACTTTTTGCACTCATTAAGGGTAGAATTGGAAGAGGGAAAAGTGTTTCTTGTACCTTAAATGAACAAAAACGTGATTTGAAGAGAAAGAAGAAGAAAAGAACGTGAAAGAGAAGAGAAGTGAGAGAGTTTCATCCATTAGAGAGAAAAGGAAGAAGCAAGTTAGGGTTTCATCTTTTCTTAGCTTTTAAGAGTGATTTTGAGGGTGTTTAAGGAGAGAAAAAGAAAGAGGGAGAGAAGAGCTTCCATTTGAGCTAAACATCTCTTTGTTTGGTAAAGATTCAAGATAAGCCTAATTTTAAACTTTTGGATTTTTGGAAGGTTTTGGTTAACGAAACTTAAGAAATGCATGGATTTAAGTATTATAGGATCAATTTTAGTGTATATATTTCTTTGAGTTCTCAATTGGAAGTCCTATTGAATTGGGGATTTTTCCAATGTTGAAGGAAATCAAGAGGAGAGGCAAGACAAGCAAGAAGAGAGACATCTTTGAGCATTTGTTAAGCAAGGAATTCAAGATGGGTTACATTTTTATAATTGAATAATAAGCCATTAATGTTTCTTCCAAATCAAGAAAGTAAATGTCTTTCAATTGTTTTATAAATGTGCATTTATTGCTCTTTGAATGCTTTGAAAAAGTGCTAAGTGTTTGGTATGTGAATATTGTGTTGAGGATTTATGAACAGAATGCGAAAATTATTTTTTTTGAAAAAAAGATGAAAATTTTCTATGTTTATGAGATCACTTTTTGGAAAAAGTGCCATTTTGGATAACAAGTTTACAAGTTATGAAATACATTTTATGTGGGTTTGGTTATAGTCCATTCTATATGTCAAGTGAACTTTGACTAGAGGCTTCTCTCACCTGCCCGCAAGTGGTATGGAGCTCCTTCAAGGACTCCCTCATGTTTACGACTACGCAAAATCACTATGTGGGATTGTGTTAGTTTGTTCTGTTCATGACTACACAGGACCATTTCATAGGAATGTGTTAGTTCGTTCTGTTTATGAACCTCCTAAACCATTTTGATGTGCTTATGTGTTGACGAGTTGATTGAGTGCATGATTTAGGTTGTTTATAAAGTGTTTGATAAATTGAGAATTTGAAAATTATGTTGCATGATGCATTGTGTATTTTTACAATGGTTTTGTTTGTTACCGGTTATAAAATTGTTACCCACAAGCTTGAAGCTCACTCCCCATTCTATCCTATCTTCAGGTCATGAGCAAGAGATCGAGTGATCAAGCATAAAGGCATTACTCCAAATTATGCTTATTTTATATTTTAAGCTTGCATTTTAAGCAACTGTACTTTGCATAATATATGTATTTTGGACTATGATGTATTATAGCTTGAAATGTCCATTAAAGCTTTGTAAAACTTTTATCTTTCGAATATAATGAAATATGATTGTGTTTTTGCTCATGACTCTCAAAGTTTGTACATTGCATTTTTAAGCATTCATAAGGATAAAATTTTGTATTCTGCATTCTTGGGAAAATCTGTATTGATCTAGGCAAAATTAGGCTAAGTGGCCTTCATAAAAGTTGTAGATCTTTTTTCTTAGCTTTCCAAAGATATAAAGTTTGGAAATTTTGTCCTTCGAATCCAAAAGATATGGTTGCAAGATGATGCATATGTAAGAAGATACCAGATGAACAATAGATAAGAAGATACCAGATGAATAGTAGGTAGAAGATGAACAGTAGGTAAGAAGATACCAAATGAATAGTAGATAAGAAGATACCAGATGAATAGTAGATAAGAAGATACTAGATGAATTGTAGGTAAGAAGAAACCAGATGAACAGTAGGTAAGACGGAGCATAAGACGAAGTGATTTTGATCCTCTAAATGGCAAAATCTTTCTTCAAGGTCTTCCTAAAGTTGTAGATCTCGAAGTCCTTTTCGAAACCATCCTAAAACCACCATAATCTAATATCTCTGGTGAAATTGCCAATTGTCCCAAGTTAGGTACAATATGATTGAGGATATAATTGGGGTTGACTCTTTTAGCCATAACTTCATCCTCTGACCTCCATATGAAGTGATTACTGAACCAATAGATTCCTAACACATTTTTCTATCATTGTTAGCCTTTGGTGTTGATTTGAAAATGATTAATGGAAAGAAAATACGGGAATCAATTGGATGAGGATACTTTGGCTTTCAAGCATATCTTGACCTGTAGAATAGGAAAATTTTGGGATGTTAATAGAATAAAGATGAACCAATGATGGCCAATGAGAGTTCATGGAAATCATCATACAAGGAATTACACACACTCACGTTTTATGACTTCTGGATAGTTAGGCTCCAGAAATAGGGTCCAACAAGTTACATCCTCCAGCATCAACACCTCCAAATCCTCCGTTTGGAAGCCTTCATAATACTGCTTCAAGTGATGACCATTCATTATGAATGTCTTGTCAGTTTTAAGGCTCCATATCTCCACTGCACCAAAAGGAAAAATATGAGTAATAACAAATGGACCAACCCAACTGGAACGCAACTTACCTAGAAAGAGTTTAAGTTTGGAATGATATAGTAACACTTTTTGGCCTTCCAAGAAGCTTTTCTTTGAAATCATTTTATCATGAACAGCTTTTGTCCTCTCTTTATATATCATTGCATTTTGATATGACTTACTCCTCATCTCTTCCAACTCTTGAAGCTATAACTTCTATGGACTCTTGCATCATCCAAGTGCATGTTACATCTTTTGATAGCCCAATATGCCTTATATTATAATTCTACAGGAAGATGATATGGCTTCCCAAGCACTAGCTTATACGGAGACATTGTAATGGGTGTTTTGTAAGCTGTTCTATAGGCCCATAATGCATCTTCCAGTCTTACACTCCAATCCTTCCTATTGGGCTGCACGGTTTTCTCTAGGATTAACTTGATTTCTTGATTTGAGACTTCTACTTACCTATTGATTTGGGGATGGTAATCAGTAGAAAATTTGTATGTGATGTTATATTTTCTAAACATTGTTTCTAACGCCCTATTGCAGAAGTGGGTTCCTTTATGATTAACAATGGCTTTTGGTATCCTGAACATAGAAAAAATATTAGCCTTAACAAAATCTGCAACAACCTTGGCATCATTAGTCTTGGTGGCTTTGGCTTCCACTCATTTAGAAACATAATCAACCGTAAGCAATATATAAATAAAGCCAAAAGAAGGAGGGAAAGGTCCCATAAAATCAATGCCCCAAATGTCAAAATTTTCACAAAAAAACATAGGAGTTTATGCTAAATGATCCTTATGGGACAGTTTACCTGACCATTGACATCTATCACAGGATTTGCAAAAGGTACATGCATCTTTGAACAATGCTGGCCAGTGGAAGCAGTTCTTTAGAACTTTATGAGATGTCTTTTTCACTCCAAAATGTCCTCTGTAAGCATACGAATGGTAGAAGGATAAAATTAATGATGATTCATTTTTTGGTACACACCTCCTGATAACTCGATCTGCATAGTGCCTCTAAAGATATATGTCATCTCATACGTAATACTTCGCTTCGCTCAGTAGCCTATCCCTCTAAGCCTTTGACAAACCAATAGGTAATTTGTTAGTAACTTAAAAATTGACAATGTCTATATACCATGGTGGTGTCGCATTGGCACAACATAATTGCTTATTCAGAAAGGTTTCTCATAGAGGGTCATCAAACGTCTAAGATGGTCCGCCACTACGGTTTCTGCCCGTTTCTTATCTCTGATCTCCAAGTTGAATTCTTAAAGGAGGAGAATCCATCTCATTAACCTCAGTTTTGCTTCTTTCTTCATGAGCGAGTATCGTAAAGTTGTATGGTCAGAATAAACAATCACTTTACCACCAAGTAAATATGATTGAAATTTTTCTAAAGCAAAAATCACAGAAAACAGTTATTTTTTAGTAGTGGAATAATCCAATTGAGCTAGGTTTTGAGTCTTTGAAGCATAGTAGATGGCATGCAAATTTTTTCCCATTCTTCGACTTAAAACTGCCCCTATTGTATAATCGCTCATATCAAACATGATCTCGAAGGGGAGGTTCCAATCTGGCAGGTGAATCACCAGTGGGGATGTCAGAAGCTCCCTAAGTTTGTTGAATGCTTCCTTGTACTTTTCGTTGAACTCAAAGGCGACATCTTGTTGAAGAAGCTTACATAGTGGTTATCTTTGAAAAGTTCTTAATGAACCTTCGATAAAAACCTACATGCCCAAGAAAGGAACGCACTTCCCTCACAGTAGAGGGGTAAGTTAAAGAAGAAATAAGATCAACTTTATACTTGTCTTCTTCAATACCCTTAGTAGATATCACTTACCTTAAAACTAAACCTTGTTCCACCATAAAATCACATTTTTCCTAATTCAACACAAGGTTAGTTTCTATACATTGTTCCAAGATAATGGCAAGATTCTCGAGATATTCATCAAAAGAAGATCCATACACACTAAAATCATCCATGAATACCTTGATAATCTTCTCAACATATTCGAAAAAAAATGCTTACCATACACCTTTAGAACATAACGGGTGCATTACATAATCCCAATGGCATTCTTCGGTAGGCAAATGTACCGAATGGTCATGTAAATGTGGTCTTCTCCTAATCTTTTGGTGCGAATGGGATCTGAAGATAACTTGAAAAACCATCTAAAAAGCAATAATACTCATAACTAGTCAATCTCTCAAGCATCTAATCAATAAAAGGAAGGGGAAAGTGGTCTTTTCAAGTAGCAAAATTTAATTTTCTATAATCAATAGATACTCGCCACCTAGTTTGCACTCCGGTGGGAACCAACTCACCTTCTTGGTTTGTCACAACAGTGATTCCAGACTTCTTTAGAACCACGTAGACAAGACTTACCCATTTACTATCAGAAATTGGGTAGATAACCCCAGCATCGAGAAGCTTCAGCACCTCCTTCTTCATAACTTCCATCATTGGAGGGATCAACCTACGCTAAACTTGCCTTGTGGATTTTACATCTGCCTCCAACAAAATAAGGTTCATGCATATGGAAGGACCTATCCCTTAGATATCCGTAATAGTGCACCCAATAGCCTTCTTATGCTCTCTTAGTCCACCTAATAGCCTTCTTATGCTCTCTTATACTATAAGAAAATAGTGAATTAGCGACAGAAAATACCAACAAAAATGACACATATTTCGTTGGTATTAAACATTACCGACGGAATATACTGACAGACAAAAACGTCATAGATTCAGTCGTAGCTAACCTTACCGACGGCAAAGCAATTTTTCTTCGGTAAACTTACCCACGGAATGGAATGACCATCTGTAATTTCAACCAAAAAGTTGTCGACCATCACATTTTTTTCGTCCGTAAGTTACCGACGAGCAATAAGTTTCCAATGCTAACTTTACCAACGATAAGTTCTTAAACTGTATGTAAATTTAGCATCAGAATGTTTTTAATACTGTCGGTAACTTTAGAGACGGTAATATAATTTCCGTCGGTAAATAAGCTATATCATTACCAATGGAATTTATGTCCGTCGGTATAGTATAGACAGTTACCAACAGAATTTATGGATGTTTCCGTCGGTAAAATATTTGATTAAATTTTTTAAAATATATTTTTTATTATATTTAAATTATAACCTTCGGAAAATTTTATTAATTAAATATTTATAATATATATTTAATTTGATAAAAATAATTAAATAGAAATTTTGATTAGTGATTAAAAATTAAAAAATCTTAATTGATAATAAAAA
>JAOSBO010000007.1:13454256-13468603 GCA_027563915.1 Erythroxylum rotundifolium
ATAATACAATAAATGATAATCCCTGATTATAATCTACAATAATGATAATAGATATCATTCCTAATTATACTCTAACAATGTTGAGTGCATCCCCATACCACTTTTGAGTAGTTACAAGTAAAAAATAAATGGCTCCGATTTTCCTCGCATTCTCAACACAGTTCACATATAGAGTCATGTTGTCCATACCTTTTGTTTTTTGTAGGTAATTTGTTTTGATCACCAGTCATATGATATTGCAATTTTAAAGAATCACATACTAATAAAAATATAGAAGAATAGGAAAGAGATAATGCAAGAGACAATTTATTAATAGGTACTATTACATTGACATTGAAAGGCTAAATATATAGGCTATGAAATAACAACCCTAGTTAATATCAACATAAAACAAATCAAATTTTAAATTTTAAATCCTAACTAGATAATAACTTTATTTTAATAGGTAAAGTTTTATCTTTAAACAAATATCTTATCTTAAAAAAAAACTTCAATTTTAACTTTGAATCAATCATTTGAATATATGATAATAGAAGCTTTTGGGTTAAGGAAATTTTTCTTGAGAAGAGAACACCATGCCACTTTAGGAGATCCACTGTTAAAGAGTGAACAACAAGAAGCGCTCGAGAAGTGACTTGTAGTAGGTGTCCAGATTATTGCATCTTCACTTTTCGTGTCAGTGAGGACTGGAAGGTGATCAACTAAAGCATGGAAGCCTCTAAAATTGCAAGACTAGGCGCCATTATAAATAATACTTGATGTTTTAGAGGAGTCTGGTATACACTATCGTAACTGTCTAAGCTCATTTTGGAGAGTCAGTGGACTACTGTTAGTCCAATTATCATACCAGACCAGAGTGTTTTCCCCATCGCCGATCATATGCTTGATAAAATGATACATAAAACTTCGAATTTTGAAACGTTGAGTGAATATCCAAGAATGTTAAGAGGAGGGTAAGATCTTCTAGAAACTCAAGTTTCGAAGATGAATTCCATGCACCCATTTAATCTATAACGCCCCTGTATCTGTAAATAATTGTCATATTCTTCGGTAGTGTGACTTCACTCCACTTGACCGTTGCCTTCTTGGCATTTTCAGCTTTACCCCACCAAAGAAAGCTCCACTTGACCTTTTCCTTCATGGCATTTTCAACCTTACCCAACCAAAGAAAATCTTTCAAGATCTTGTCTATCTCCTTCGTGACCCTCTTAGGTAAGATTAAATGGTAGACCAGTGTAGATGCATGCTATTTAGTAAAAATAAAATTAGTTACCTGGCTGTATATGAGAGATGACAATTTTTCTAGGCATTAATCTTACCCTTGAGCTTTTCGAGAAGGGGAATACAAGTAGAGAATTTAGGTTTTGCAGAGGTTATAAGGACTCTTTAAGTATTTGAAAGAAGGCGGGTGTGGACTCATACTCACATCTGAGGACATATACAAGTGATTTTTCTCAGAGCTTATTCTCAAGCCAGACCATTTAGGAAAGGTTTCCAATGTCTGAAGCAATAAGTTCACGGAAGTGACTTCAGCTCCACTAAGAAGCACCAAGTCATGGACAAATAATAGGTGAGTAAGCCTGCTTTCTACATATCGGTGATGAAAAGTGAAGCTTCCATAGCAATTGTAAAGAGGTAGGGAATAGGTGGTCCCCCTAATTGATGCCTCTAGCATTTTGAAAGGGGGTTAAAGGGCATGCCATTGATAGAACATTTAGGGAAGCAGTAGATATGCAGGTCATAATCCATTTGACAAATTGGTTAGGAAGTCCCAAGGCTTCTAGTAATCTTGGACGAAGCTCTAACTGAGAGTGTCGAAAGCTTTGAAGAAGTCAATTTTTATTAAACAACTATTGATTCTTTTCGTCGAAGACTACTCTCTAATCAGCTCTTGTTGAAGTTTAATATTGTGATTTTTCTCCTCAGGATGAAAACACTTTGGAAGATGTGAATAACTTCCTTTAGCACCATTTTTAATTTATCGGCAAGCATTTTAGTTGTAATATTCTGTTTTTGTATACTAAGGGTTAGGACCTAGACCATTATATATGAGAAATAGCAAAGAGAAAATTATGAGAATGCATGACATTTAAATGCATTCACTAGCATTAGCATACACACACGTAATTATTGATTTTTTTGTATACATTACAAAAACTATACATGTACTCAATTGATATTTTCCAGGTATAAATGATTTAAAATGTTTATGACGTGAATTATGAATTATTATGTTGTAAATTTTGATTTGGTGAATTATAATTATTAATTTAGAATTTTTGGTGAAAATTGAGAGATTTATAAAATTATGGGTATTTTTTTATTAAGAAAAATGCCAAGTGACAAGACAAATTGACTTGTGATAATAGAAATAATTGACATATGGTAGTAGGATTTATTGGCTAGTGGCATTGAAAATTGGGTGACAATTGGTTTAGAAATTGAGAGACAAATGGACTAGTTCGTAAAAGAAAATTAGAGCCACAAGAATAAGACATGCGGCAAGTGACAAGTGTCACGCCACTTGCCACATATCTATCCCACAATATTTACACTTAATGAAAGACTATCTTGTCTTTGTCTTTCATTTTCGTTTCATGCTTTCTTCTTCTTCTCTTTTTGATTTTCGCTCTTCATTTTCTTCACTCACAATCTTCTTACCAACCCTCATCACGTTGATTTTTGCCCAACTCCACTTTGTTTCTTCAACACTGTGTCATCTTCTTCTTCTTGTTACTAAAAAAATCCTAATCTTGCCACTGTGAAACATGATGATCGTGTGATGCTTGGAGAGCTAGGTTGAAACATGACCTTGAGCCTTTGTCACCATCTTTCATCTTATCACTACAACAACTTGTTGTCTTCTTTATTTTGTTGATAAAAACCCAACTTATTCTTCTGGAAAAGTTGATGATCGTGTAAGAGGAGAAAGCTAGGTTACGTGATTTTTGAAGAAGCTTGGAGTTAAAACAAGTAAGTTATACATCACACTTCATGGGTTGTTGTAAATAAAACATATATGGTGATTGTTTTGAGATTAAATGATCATAATAATGGTGTTAGAGTATGTTGTAACAGGGATGTGGAAATGAGTAGGTTTATGTTCTATTTTTAGTATAAATGATCATGAGTATAAATAGATTATGAGTTATGTTAATGATGTTCTTGACATGAATTGATAGTGAACATGGTGTTTGAATGAGAGCAAAAATTTGATGAACAAAGAGATGTGTTTGTGTCATATTTTTGTGTTGATGATGAGTGCAGAAATTTGATGAAGGAATGATACATTTGTGTCCTATTTTGGATGTATGAAAAACATGAGTTATGAATTGTTATATAGATGAAATAGATGGGGATTTAAGGTATAATGAAGGTGAAATTCATGCTTAAGAAAGGTGTTTATGTAATGTTCTTGAAATGAGAAGAAGTAAGAATTTGTGGGATAGTGAATAATAGAGATAATGTTATGTTTTTATATGATTGATAAACAATGATTTATAAGTTGTCTTATGGATGATATTTAAATGATATTACGGTAAAAATGAGGAGGAAATAAAGTAGAAATGATTAACAATGCATGAGATTTCTTAGATATAGTACGGAAAGATTAAGAATGTGGAAAAAGTTTGGATTACATGAATGAAGGGATTAAGTGAATGGTAATGAGTTAATTGAGTAGATTTTGTGGGATTTAATGCAATTAATATGGTATCTAGGTTAGCATGAAATGAAGTCGCATAAATGGACATGATTTATGGAAATTTTGGAAAGTTAATGATGTTTCTAAGTAAGTGAATTTCGTATAGAATAGGAGAAAGAACAGGGCGTGATCATGGCCTTCAGTGCACGAATATGGCCTGGATTATTTGGGTTCTGTCATTGTGGTAGAGTACCCATGATCGTGCCCTATTGCAGTAGCTTTTATCAAGGTCTTGAACTTGAAATGTTATCGTTTAAGTGATGTTTGAATGATCAAGAGTTATGATTTAAGGATACATACCCGGGAATAGTCAAATTGAGCAAGCATTGTATATAACATAAATACATATGTGTTTGATTGAATATTTATGAGATTGAACAAATTAGTAATATGTATAAATATGTGTATTGCATGATATAGAAGTGCAAATAGAGCAACAACATTCAGATATTAGTGGGATGTCAAGACAATTACTATCTGGAGCTTACCGTGAGTAACCTAGATGTATCTTAGTAGAATTAATTGTATTTGTTTAGATTTCAATTATTGAACTGATAATTAGTGAATGTGATGATTCCTGACATTGATGGTTCAAGAAGTTTGATAATTGGCATCGTATTAGAAGTGATTTCCTTGAATGTGAATTGATAGGTGTGCAACAGTATATGCTTTTCTAGGTAATTCACATGTGTTTTCTTGCATAATTATTGATCAATGTTGTAGTTTAGGATTCATTTTATATGATTTCATTTAGTTTGATTTCCTTTGTTTCTCTTTTATGGTTGGTGTTAATTTAGGGTAAGAATTGACTATTTCTATGTAGGAATGAAGATGGAGCAACTTGGAGATTAAGCTAGAGATCAAAGAGGAAAAGAAAGGAGGAAGTTTTCTGTGGCCAATTACCACGATTGTGGGAATTACAATCTGAATCAATATGTAGGGCTTTATTAAACTTAGGATTTTTTGACAATTAAAGGGTAATTAAGCCTCCATCTTAAGGGAGAGATGAAACCCTTATGTAGAAACACCATCCTGGAGTGAATAACACAAGATTCGAGCCTTAAGGAAGGTGAAGATTCAAAGATTATCATCAAGATTGGGGAAAATAACACATCAACATCCAAAATTCCAGATTTTGGATAAGAAGAGAAGAAGCTTCCTCTATTCAATTTTCTGTGTTTTTACTTCTTCTATTCTTTGTAAAATGGTTTATTTGAATGTTGATGATGTTATAGAGACCATGTTAGGCTGATTTAGTTTTAGGGATTGCTTTTGAACCATGGTGTTGAACTCCTATTTTATTGAATTGAATGAAAGTGTCTTTGATGATTGTTGACTTTATTCGTTATCTTGCAACAAATCGAGAGAGTGAGTAAGATTAATTATGTAGGATTGTACAATGAGAGTTGGGAGCCTATAGAAATGCAATCATCATGTTAATTAATTAGTTAGAAGAGAGATCTCAGCGAGTTCAATTGATCACCCATAGGATAGCTTAATAACTAGTTGAATTGGTAGAGTCGTTGGGTAGGTTGAGAGATCGTCCAATTGATTCTTTTTAATTCAGTTAGGGATAATTAATTGTACCTTGAGAGAGCGTAGTTAATACATTCAAAAATCTAGAATGAGACACAATTCAATCAATAAAATAGGAGTGAGACAAAATATGGAAAAAGTAATCTATAGTCCTCAGATTCTTGAATTCCAATTTTCTGCAATTTCGGTATTGTCTATTACTTTGTGTTAATCTTTTAATTTTAATTGAATTATTCAGATTATTTGCATTAAACAATTTCATTTCTTAAACAAAGTTTTGTCTAAATTAAGTGGTGTCTAGGTACCAATCCTTGTGGGATCGATATTCACTTTTAAACTATAAGTCACGACCTATACATTTACAGTTTTTAAGCATAAAATAAGTAGAATGTGTTGTACAGTTATAAATCAATAAGTTTTTGGCGCTGTTGCTAGGGATTGATTGTTTAGCATCTTGTTAGATTAGATTACTTTGATTTAAGAGCTTTTGATACTTCTCATTGTGTATTTGCAGGTACATGAACACAAGGAGTACACGAAGAAAAAAGAAGTTATAGAAGACGAATTTCCCGACATTAAGAAGAACAAGAGAAATAAGAAGAGCAAAGCGTCTAAAATTTTCAAATCAAGATATGGCTGAAGAAGGAGAGCAAGTAGGATCGGAGAGAACTGTGATGGAATTCATGTGGCCAGGGTTTAGTCCTCAAGGAGTGGCGAGGTTGACTATTAAAGCAAATAATTTCAAAATAAAGTTGACACTCCTCAATATTCTACAGAATAGTGTGTAGTTTTATAGGCTATCTAATCAGGATTCGAACACCCACATTGCAAATTTTTTGGAGATCTGTGACACTTTTCGGTTCAACGAAATGTTTGACGATACGATGAAGTTGAGGTTATTTTCCTTCACGTTAAAAGATCAAGCTAAAACTTGGTACAACTCGTTAAATTCAAAACATATTACAACTTAGGAGTAGCTTGCCCAAGCCTTCCTCGCTAAGAGTTTTTCGTTGGCAAAGACGACGAGGATAATCAAGGAGATCACAAATTTCCAACAGAGCGATTGAGAATCTCTCTATGAAGCTTAGGGGAGATTTAAAGAACTATAGAGAAGTTATCCACATCACAACCTTCTGAGGGAGATCCTGCTTCAGACATTCTTCAATGGAGTAAATGTGAGCATGAGAGGACCCATTGACGCAGTAGTCGGAGGTTCACTAGTGAGAAAAACTATGGAAGCAGCTCATGATCTTTTGGAGGAATTGACAAGAAATAGTTGCATGTGGTCAAGTGAGAGGTCAAACAAGGACAGAAGGAACAAAAGTATTACCTATTGATTCGGTTACTGCCTTGCAGGCTCAGACCACGATTCTTATTAAACAGTTCAACAACATGCAAGGAGCCTCTACCTCAGCTGTTAAGGCGATGCAAGTACAATGTGAGCTATGTGGGTAAAACAACCACAACTCAGCGGAGTCTTTTCTAATAGGAGCTGGTAGTACCGAACAGGTAAGATACCTAGGCCTGCCACATAGAGGTAATAACCCTTATTCTAACACATATAATTAGGGGTGGAGAAACCATCTAAATTTTTTATGGACTAATAATAATGTAGGTGGCCAACTGAGACCATAAGGACCACTAGGATTTCAACAAGATTGAATTGGAGTGATGGAGAGTAAGTTGGGTAAATTTATAGAGATGTTTGATTCCAAACTGGTAGCCTAAAAAGAAAGTCAAAAAAAGATATTTGCAAGCCAGGAGGAGAGTCAACAGAGAATGGAGGCAAAATTTGACCAGATCGTGAAGAACCATGCCTTATTAATCCATAACTTGAAGGTTTAGGTAAGTAAACTTACTAATGTTGTATTCTCTCGAAGTCAGGTAGCTTATCGAATAATATTAAGGTCATTCCAAGGGAACAACTCAAAGCTATTACACTTCGAAGTGAAAAGCAGATGGAAGAACCAAATGTGAAAAAGGATAGTGACTAGGTGAGTCCAGTCTAGCGTGTGCCAAAGAACGGTGGCATGATAGTGATAGAGAATGAGAAAGGGGAAAATATTTCCACTAGGACTATCACGGGATGGCGAGTATGCATTGGCTATAGGAAATTAAATTTGGCCACCAAGAAGGAGCACTTCCTTTTACCCTTTTCGGACCAAATGATTGATAGAGTGGCTGATCATTCGTTTTATTGCTTTCTTGATGGATATTTAGGGTACAATCAAATATTTATATATCCAAAAGATCAAAAGAAGACCATTTTCATATGTCTGTATGGAACTTTTGTGTACCGGAGGATGCCTTTTAGTTTATGTAATGTGCCTGCCACATTTCAAAGGTACACGATGACCATATTTGCAGACATGAATGAAAACTTTATGGAGGTATTTATGGATTATTTTTCTGTTTTCGGAGATTCTTTTGATCATTGTTTACTTAACTTAGACAAAGTACTTCAAAGATGTGAGGAGTCTCATTTAGTTTTAAATTGGGAGAAATGTCATTTCGTAGTCCAAGAGGTAATTGTATTAGGCTATAAGATTTCATATAGAGGAATTGAAGTGGATCACGCTAAGACAGAAGTAATTGAAAAGTTACCACCTCCCACCAATATCAAGGGTATTTGGGCTTTCCTTGTCTTGTACGATTCTACATACATTTCATTAAAGATTTTTTCCTTATTGCTAGACCCCTGACTCATCTGTTGGTTAAAGAGGTGCCTTTAGTTTTTGACAATGAATGTTTAGATTCTTTTGACAGACTAAAGAAGGCACTCATAACAGCACCAATTCTAATGTCACCCAATTGGTCTCTCCCTTGAGATCATATGTGATGCAAGTGACCATGCGGTGGATTACGTATTTGGCCAGCGGAAGGAGAAGAGGTTGCATACCATCTATTACGCAAGCAAGACATTACGGGAGTACAATTGAATTACATAACTATTGAGAAAGAATTATTTAATTATTTGCGGTGGCATTTGCCTATGAAATTATTTTTCCTATTTCTCAGGCTCACAAGTTGTTGTATTTACAGACCATGTAGCATTATGGTATGCCAAGGCTAGGCTCATTCAATGGGTACTCTTACTCCAAGAGTTCAACATTGAAATCAAAGGCAAAAAGGGAGCAGAAAATGTCGTAGTGGATCATTTGTTGAGATTTGAAGGAGGAAACTATGAAGAGGAAGAGGAAATTGAGGAAAGATTTCCTGATGAAATGTTAATGATGGTAGATAACCCTTTCCTTCCTTGGTTTGCAAATATTGCAAACTACCTTTTAGGTCGTATTCTTCCGTCCGATTTGTCATATCAAAAAAGGAAGCATTTTCTATTTCAATGCTCTCGTTATGTTTGGGATGGACATCTACTATATAAGATCTGTGCTGACAATTTAATTCACAAGTGTGTCCCTGAAGGCGAAATGCTCAAAATCTTAACGCAATGTCATAGCTTATTGTATGCAGGGCATTATGGAACTAACAAGACTGCTACACAAATCTTAGAGTGCGGATTCTATAGGCCAAACTTATTTAAGAATGCTTGAGATTTTGTGCTCAAGTGCGATAGAAGTCAAAGAGTGGGCAACATATCCAAGAGAGATGAAAAGCTCCTTTCTAACATAATAAAAGTAGAAATATTTGATTTGTGGTGGCCTAGACTTCATGGGATCATTTCCACCCTCTAAAGGTAACACCCATATATCAGTTGGAGTTGATTATGTTTTCAAATGGGTTGAAGCAGCCACTACTCTAACCAATGATGGCAAGGTGGTCCAGAAATTTATTAAGAAGATTTTTACTAGATTTGGGGTACCTAGATCAATTATAAGTAATGGAGGGAGTCACTTTTGTAACAATCTGTTTGAGAACCTCTTGCGAGGTAACAATGTTCATCATAGAGTGGCTACCCTGTACCACCCCCAAACTAGGGGCCAAGTAAAGTTGGAGAATAGAGAGCTGAAAAAGATCCTGTAGAAGACAGTGAGCTTTTTAAGGAAAGATTGGTCATTAAGTTGGATGATGCACTTTGGGCTTATAGAATAGCTTCCAAAACTCCCATAGGCATAACACCGTCGACTTGTGTATAGCAAGGCGTGCCATTTACCGTTAGAATTAGAGCATAAAGCTTATTGGGCAATTAAGAAATTGAATATAGATTGAAAGCTGGTAGGAGAAAAGACATTGTTAAAACTAGACGAGATGGATGAGTTGAGATATGATTCCTATGAAAATGCCAAGGTATATAAGGAGAGGGTCAAGAAGTGGCATGATGGCCACATCAAGAAGAAAGAATTTAAGAATGGAGATTTGGTACTTTTGTTCAATTCAAGACTTCAACTATTTCTAGGAAAACTTAAGTCAAAATGGAGTGGACCCTTCAAAATTCTTTAAGTGTTTCCCCATAGAGTGTTGGAGTTGGAAAATGATAAGGGGGAAACATTCAAGGTCAATGGGCATCGTTGCAAACCATATTATGTAGGGACATATCTGTAAGAAAGGGACGCTATCTCTTTCCTTTCTTCCACTCTTTTATGAATGAATGAAGAATGGTCAAGCTAATGACCTTAACTTAGCATGTTTACCTTTATTTTGATTGTCTTTGTCTATTCAAATGTTTGAATTGAGTTTGATTGATATCAATTTGCTTGTTGTTTGAATTTCAACTTGTTTTCTTTTCAAATTTCTTGTTGATGATATTATCTTGATGTGTTTATAGGTTTTGAGATCATAAGGCCAGAAGAAGGTTTAGAAGTAGAAGAATCACCAATTCTCACGTTCGTGGGAATTGAAATGACTCCTACGAGCATGAGAAATCTCTCCAGAAACTTTCTAGAGAGAAATCCCACGATTGTGGGAATTGTGATAGAGTGTCGGAAATCTCTCCAGAAAGAAATCTCTCCAGAAACTTTATGGAGAGAAATCCCACAATTGTGGGAATCGTGGTGATTCCCACGAGCATGGGAATTCTCTACAGAAATTTTCTGGAGGGTAATCCCATGATTGTGGGAATTCCCACGATCATGGGAATTCTATCCGGAGGGAAACTTCCTTTTTTCTCTCATCCACTCTAAAAAATTTCATTCCCTCTCTCTCTAACCGACGACATTCTCTCTTCCCATTCTCTAGCACTCTTCAATTTCCTCTAGATTCTTGGTACTTTCTTCATCTATTCTCATTAATTTTACAATCCTGTAATCTTTTCATGCATTAATCATTAAAAAAACACAAGGATTTGGGTAAGATTTTGCTCTCTCTCTCTCTCTCTCTCTAAAATATAAAGTTCACACTCTCTCTCATTTTTTCAAATTTTCTTCTTACAATGGCACCACCAAGGACGATGATGGCTAGGAAATTGTTCGACAAACTCTGCCTATAAGTTTTCGAGGAAGGTAAGCCCAACTTAGTGGCATCTTATTGGGCCCCATTTTCGATTTACTTGAAAGAAGAAGGTACGCATTTTTGTGACCTTAGGAATAGAGAAATAGTCACTCCTAGGTATTTTGATTTTGAAGTGTTAGAGAACATAGGAGTGAGACAACAACTTGAGTAATTAGCTACACATGTAGGGTAGAGTAGGTTTGTTCGGTATGATGTACGTATCTATGCTACTTTAACTTTAGAGTGTACCTATCAACAGTCTAAGATAATCCTAAGATGGATGTGTTTTGGTTTAGGTTAGCTGGCAATGTTTTTAAACTTGATTATCCTATCATGTATGAAATTTTCAAATTTTTGAATGAAAAAATTCTAGATGGTCACGTTGATTTTAAAGTCAATTCTTATTGGAAAACTCTCATGGGTGAAGGACATTTTGACTCCCACAACGCATCAAATTCTTTAATCCAGAGTGCTGAGCATCTACTTTTACATTATCTTATTGTTTACCTTAATCAAAGTTTGCAAGAATTTTTGAGCGAGTACTCCTATCATCGTGGGATGATACTTTTAAGCTATAGGACACGATTTGTATACTTGTCATAAAGAAATTTTTTCATCTAAAACTTCAACAAGTTTTTAGCACTGTTTGCATAGTAGCATCTAATATAGTTTGAGTTATCATGATTTAAGGATTTTAAATTTTTTTCTTATATTATTACAGATGCATGAACACAAGATCTAGAAGGAGTTTAAGCAAACTAAAAGATAGGCAAGTTTCTGACGTCACCAAGTAAGATAGGGAGATTTGAAAAGAAAGAAGCTAAGAAGTAACATAAAGAAAAATGGTGGAGGAAAGGAATCAAGGAGAACAACCAAAAATTTATAGACTTCGTGAGGCCTAGGTATAATGATATTCAATAAGGAATAAAGAGATCACTAGTGTAAACTAACACTTTTGAAGTTAAACTAACACTGATGAATATGCTAGAAACTAATGGTCATAATATTAAAGCAACCAATGTAAGCATTTTTGACTAAATATTTCCCTCCATGAAGACCATTAGGATCATAAAGGAAATTACCAATTTCCAGCAAAGTGAAGTGGAGTCATTATATGAAGCATGTAAGAGATTCAAAGAATTGCAACGTAGCTGTCTATATCATAACTTGCCCAAAGAGTTCCTTTTACAAACATTATATAAAGGTGTGAATACTCCCACACAAGGCACTATAGCACAGTTGTTGATGGTTCTCTAATGATGAAAATAGATGATGACATGCATGATTTGTTAGAAAAGATGACAAATAATCATTGCCAATGGATCTCAGAAAGGAGTAAACAACAACTACACCTTTAGAGATCAGAAAAGAGTGTTTGCTATGGATTCAATAACAACATTACATGCTAAAGTAGTAAACTTAACTAAAATATTGAAAACGGTGACTAAGAAGGATTACTTTCCTCTACCATTTGTTAAACAAATAATTAAGAGGGTGTCTGGCCATACTTTTTATTGTTTCTTAATAGATACTCAGGATACAATCAAGTTTTCGTCTATCTGGAAGACCAAGAGAAGAACACCTTCACATATCCTTATGGAACATTTGTCTATAGATGGATTTTGTTTAGGCTTTGTAAGGCACCAGTAACTTTTCAAAAGTGTGTCATGTCTATTTTTGCAGATATGATTGGGGACATTATGGGAATATTTATGGTTGATTTTGTAGTCTTTAGAGACTTTTGATCACTTCTTAACTAATTTGGATACAGTTCTTTAAAGATGTGAAGGATTATATTTGGTTTTAAATTGGGAGAAATTTCACTTCATAGTGCACAAAGGTGTAGTTTTCGAACATTCAATATAATCCCAAGGTATAGAAGTAGATAAATCCAAAACTGAGGTCTTTTTTTTTTTGGGGACACACAAGATTTTATCGTTGATTTATTAAAGAATTCTCTCTCATTGCTGGACCTTTGACTAATTTCTTAGTTAAATATATGCCATTTAATTTTGATGGTAGTTGTTTACTTGCTTTTAACAAATTAAAGGAGGCATTCACTTTAGTACCTAAACTGACATCGCCAGTTTGGTCATTGACATTTAAGGTGATGTGCAACACTAGTGATCAAGTATTAAGATGTGTGTTAGGGCAACAAAAGGAAAAAGGATTGTATACTATCTACTATACAAGTAAGACATTAATAGAAGCCTAACTAAACTACACCACTATAGAGGAGTTACTAATAGGTGTATTCACACGTGCAACAAGTTTTAGTCTTATATTCGGGATATAAAGTGACCATTTATACCGACCATGCATTGTTGAGATATCTCTTTGCCAAGAAAGATGTAAAATTAAGACTTATCCATTGGGTGTTGCTTCTTCAAGAATTTGGTATTGAGATTAGAGACAATAAGGGAGCAAAAACCATGGTGGCTGATCACCTATCATATCTTTAAAAAAGGGAGGTACAATCAAGTGAAAATATCAATGAGTGATTCCTCAATAAATCCATGATGATGATAAACCATCTATGAGTTCCGTAGTATATTGATATAGATAATTATGTTACAAGTGGTATCTTTCCCCTCAATTTGTCTTATCAATAAAAGAAGGTCCTATATGAGTGCACTCACTATTTTGTGGGATGAGCCAACTTTGTATAAAGCTTATATTGATGGCTTAATCAGGAGACAAGATCTAGAGCAGAAGATGTTAAAAATACTAATATTTTGTTATGATTTTACTTATTTTGGGCATTTTGGAGCATACAAGATGGCATCCCTAGTGCCAAAATGGATATTATAATGGCCTAACTTGTTTAAGAATGCTTATGAGTTTTTATTGCAATGTGATAGATGCCAAAGGTAGGGAACATTTCGAAGAGAAATGTGATACTCTTTTCTAACATCTTAGAGTTAGAAGCATTTGAAGTATGGGATTAGATTTTATTGAACTGTTGTAATAGTCAGTTTCAAAAACTATTGAGGGTGAGAGTGTTAGAATACTAAGTCACATGAGTTACATCATTATGAAATTAATTTTGTGCATTCAAGAGATAATTTTATGAATTCATTCAGATGCATAATATTAGCATACACACATGAATTATGATTTAGAAAAAAATGCAAAGATTTTATTTATACTTAATTGACATGTTCCGGGGTATGTCTTATATTTTGGTTTACCAACAAAAAGAATTGATGGATTACGATTAGTAATTTGGAGTTTATTTGTCACAATTGGAAGATTAATATGTATATGTAGCCTAGGAAAAATTTCAAGTAGCAAGACAAGTTAGCATATAGAAATTTAGGGTGACTAAGCCTATAAAATGAGTGACAAATGGCTTGGAGAATAAAGTGAAAAATGGCCTAGGAATTAAGTGACATTTAGCAGCCAAAAATGAGGACATGTATCTTGCTTAATTACATGATAAGTGTCCTTTAAGAAAGAACACTTATCTTGCACCATATGACTTAAAACATTGCGTGGTCATCTTCTTTGCTATTTCTGTCATATACTCTCTCCTTCTCCTCCTTCTCATTATTGAAACCCACCCAGAACCCACATCATTGAGTTTCTGCCTTAGTTTTGTACATCACCACCCAAAACCTTTGCAAAATCCTTCATAAAGATAGCTATAGAGGTAGAACATTGCGACATATACTGTTGTCTTCATGTTATGGTTATGGTCAAACCATCACAACCCCCCCACCC
>JAOSBO010000007.1:13476968-13489021 GCA_027563915.1 Erythroxylum rotundifolium
AAAAATTAATTGTTTAATTTGACAAATATAATGTACAAAATAAAAATTATTCTATAAATTAATAAATATTAATTTATCAATAAATTAATAAAATATTCATTTATCAATAAATTAATAACCCCATATAAGATAATAATTTTTCAAGTCCCAAAAATATTCATTTATAGAGATTTTACTGTACTTATAAAAATACAATGCAATCTACACCTATTAACATCTATACACTTAAACTCTTTCTTGTCCTCAAGCGAAGATCAAATACAACCAATAAGATTCTATCACTTCATTTTCACAAAGATTATGCATTCCCTCAAACTTTGGCAAACTCAAGTGTCAAACTACTACACACATCATGACTAATTTCCGTTAGTGTACATCAGTAAACTCAACCTATGAAACCATCACTCAAAGATAAGTATAAATTCACAATGGATCTTCCTTACGAATTTCACCCATTTCTCTCATGTGTTTGATGGTTGGTGTTTCGCTCAAACTTCCTATGGGAACCACACTATCATAGCCTTGCTAATACACCAATTCTTCTCCACAATGATTACGTCTTAGGATAGATCAAAAGGACTTTGTTTCGAGTTGTAATGTGGTTAGGGTTTATGTAGCGCCCCACTCTTGCAAGATACGTACCCGACATCCTGAGTGATATCCGAGTGTGTACCCTGCGAGGGTGGCATCCTAGAATAGTCAACAATCGAACTCATCACAATTTTTTCAAAAATTACTGCACGAGTATGTGGAAATCAATAATCAAATTGGGCCCACTCTTTTCTTTTGTAACATCAAAATCACATTTATTATTATTCTCATTTATAAACCTTTCCACTTTGGAAAGTTATTACATACAGAAATATTCAAATATACATTGTGCATAAATTGTGGAACATACAATTTGATACAAAAATAAGAAAACAAATGCAGATGTGAACTGATCCCGACTTTTATCTCTTACTTGAATGCAGTGGTTATACTCCCATTAGCCTAACAAGGTGACTCTTTTGAGCCTGAAAAATATTGCAAATTTTGGGTGAGTTTTTACAAACTCAATGAGTGACCATCCTCGATGGCTCTCTCAATCACATACATATACAGTTCATATAATCACATATCGCTTTGTTCATAAGATTCACATTCTCATTCAATTAAAGTTAACAAGATATTACAATCATTCAAACATACATATTAAACGAATATGCAATGCACATGTGACTCACTTTCATTCATTACTTTGTTATGACCGAGTTCCTATGACTATCCCATATCCATTATGGATACTGGGCTCATTGATAACTCTCCCGTAACCATTGGGGATATGGGGCTCATTTTATATAGTGAACCTTTGGCTCTTAATCACTTTCTGAGCTTTAAGCTCTTTTTCACATTTTGAGCTTTTAGCTCTGTTTTTTTCGGTGGCTACTCCAGCGACAACTGCCTTTATGTTTCATGCATTCTTGTAATGGAATGCATCACATTTACATATTTTCAATCATTCAAATGATTTCAGATTCATAATCACTTTCACATTCGTCATCGAACCATGGTTTGATATTCAACAATTAAGTTGAAAATACACTTATTTCTTCTAATTTACATACAAGTAGCACTTCAATATCACAAGTATGCATCAAGTCTCAAACCTTCATTGTCTGGAATCAACATAAGCAAATCACATTCATATCAATTATATTCACATCGTATAATAATCATAACCATAGTCATTCAATGCAAAAATTGAAATTAGAACAAACAATGAAATGAGATCATCTGGGTCGACTCACAGTATGCTCCAGATTAGCAAGTGCTTCCAAGATCTTGAAATGTCTAAATGTGGACATTTATCCCACACATCAAAATTATGCAATATACACATTGCATACACATTAATAATTGCACAATTATAAGTATTTCTTTATGCACAAATGTGTGTGTGGAATATGTACAATGCATGCTCAATGACAATCTCATGTATCTTTCCATTATTTCTGTCACATTACCAATCATATATCAAAAATCACTTAAGTACCCTTTGTACGTAAGGTTTATACCTTAAATAAACACTTTGAATCTAATTTCATAACCCAATGAATCATTTCAAAATTTTTTCCAAAAGCTAACTTTCAGGTCTATTTTTCTTGATCATTTAGACAGTGCAAATGAAGTAATTTGGCAATACTTTCTTCAAGAAAATTGTTCACCTTAATTACATAACAATATGTTGCCAAAATACCGAAGCATGTTCAGTGAAAATTACTCCAGTGATGAAGTTCAAGAATTGTTCATCATTTTCGTCCCAATTTAATCAATCAATATCTAAAAAATGATTTCATATGGATATAAATTTTTGTGGAGATGTAAAAAAGTGTGTCTCAAGTCTGATGGTTGAAGTTCCAAGTCCTTTGGAGGTCGGGAGAGGAAGTTATAGCTAAAAGAATCAAGGATGTTCAAATCAGTCCCTTTTCGATAAGCCATAGAAGTCATGATCATGCAGGAGCACAATCGTGAGCTTCTTGTGTGATTCAAATGTCACGATCATGCTCCAGCACGATTGTGACTTTTAAACTCAATAGAAAAGCCACGATTGTGCAGAAGCATGATCGTGCTTTTCTTCCTTCTTCCTCCTTCCAACTGCAGCTCTTCCTCTCTTCTTCTTTTCATTTCTTCCATTATTGTCATTTTTGAATTAAAACTAGAAGTTTTCAGACAATACTTTCTTCTAATAAACTGTTCCTTTATGTGTTAAGTTCCTAAAGACACAAATTCATACATTTTGGTCCTGTATAGTGCAAGTTATGATCACAATACTCCATATTGTTTCTTATACCTCAACAGAAATCAACACTCAATTTCAAGCTAAATTTCAGGGCTCTTAAGAACAGAATTAGAATTTGTCTTCTCCAAAAGAGTTGTAGATATATGTCTCTATTTTAATTTTCTAATGAGTCCTCTTTATTAACTAATCCATTTGTATCCAAATTCTACTCCAACTGTCTCTCAATTTTAAATGAGATGTGTCATTAAATCCCAATATCATTTTTCAAAAATTATACTACCATTTGATATTTATTTCTACCACCATGTGATAACTATCCTGCCACTTGACATTTTTCCTAGTCCCAAAATTGCTCATAATTCCAGAAAATTTTTAAATTTCTCCAAATATTCTAAATTAATAATTTGATTCAACAAATCAATTTTCTAAAAATAAAGTATTCACTACCCACATCGTAATTACATTAAATCAATCATTTATACCTGAAAAATGTCAAATGAGTGCATGAATGAATTATTGAAATGTGTGTAATAGTCAATTTCAAGTGTGTGTATACTAATATCATGCATGAATATGAAATTCAATTTTCTAATATCTCAATAATATTTTTCATATAGGGAATTCCCGAGCTCTAACCCTTAATATGGGAACAGGATGTTACAATTAAGGTAGGTTAAACATGTTTTGAGGTTTTTTAGAATCATTTATCAACTCCTAAGTGTATAAAAGGATGAAAAAGGTAAACTTCTGAGATACGCAATACTTCTTTGCATTTAGTGAAGGTACTAAATATTATTCGTCTTTCTTTTCTTTTCTTTTTCCTTTTTTTTCTCTTATAAAAACACAGTTAGGAAACGATGAATAGAAAACAACAGCTATATGCAATGTTGTAACATCCCGTTTTTCCATGTTAAGGGTTAGTACCCTAGAACATTGAACATGAGAGACATTAATGAGAAATTAGGTAATTACATTTCAGCTTATGCATAATCTAGCATACATACACGTGAATTTGATTATTACCCACATTTCAAAGATTGTTCATACAATCATTTGACATTTTTTAGGTATAATTGATTTTTAATGTGATTATGATATAGATTGTCGATTAATTGACCTGAAAATTGATTCAGGGAGTGTAATTATTGATTTAGAATTTTTGGTGCAAATTTAGGAAATTTCTGAAATTTTGAGTATTTTAGGACCATGAAAAATGCCAAGTAGCAGGACAATTGATTGATGGTAATAGAAATAAGTGTCAAATGATGGTAAAAATATTGATATGTGATATTAGGATTTAACAACAAATGTCATGGAAAATTGGGAGACAACTGGATTAGAAATTGGAGACAAATTTACTACATATTAAAGAGGACTAAATGGAGACCCATACAAATTTGGACATCTTGTCACTTGCCAATCCATGCCTTAACCCATGATAATTTTTCTTAAGTGAAAGATCATCTTACTTTAATTTGTCCTTCACTTTATTTTTTTCTCTTAAATTTGTTCATCTTCTTCATTCTTCAATTTTCTTCATCCACCATATTCATCTCATTCCACAACCTTGTGTTTGTTCTCGCTTTTCACTTGATGCTCCCATTTTTTCATCTTCTCCATCTTGTCACGAAGGACCTAACCTTACCACTTTTGGATTGATGATGATCGTATGGTGTTAAGGAGATAGGGTTAAGTGTTATTTGAAGATCTTGTAATAAACAACTAAGTATAAAGCATTACTCTTCATAATTTGTTGAATGAAATATGTTTGATGATAGTTAGAAGTCAAATGATCATAAAATGAGTATGTGTATATGCTAAAACGTGAATGAAAAACTTGGGTATGATAATGTCTTGCTTTTACATATATGATGATTGATAATTCATAAGATGTTGTAGTGATGTTTTTGAGATAAAAAGATCATTAAGATGGATGTAGAAAGAGTGCAAATTTTTTATAGATGAATGGATGGTTTTTACGTTCTATTTTTTTAATGTATTAATGTGGATTTCTTTGGGTGTTATAGAGTTGAAATGAGGTAAATTAAAATGATAAGTTAGGAATGAAATGAAGGTGTTAATGAAGATGAACTTGTGCAGAAAATATGATGAATGTGTGTATATGATATGTTATGTTTTTGGTGTTAATGATCAATCATAGAATATAATATGTTTGTGATTTATATTGACCTGAAATGGAAGTAGGAATGAAGAAGAAATAATGTGGACATAAGATAGAAATGATAGACTAAGCAAAAGAGACGAACTAGGACGAAAATGATGATGAAGTGCTCTGGCATATGTTAGATGGAGTGTTTTCACTGAATAGGCATCTATATTTTGGCCATATCTTGATCTGTAGATATCCAAATGGGATTATTTTTAATTTATATTAAACTAGATACATATGGATACAATTTTTATGAAGGAATTTCATTTTAATTCTGTGCCTAAGGGTTTTGAAATTTGGATTGAAGTTGAGTACTGGGTGTCGTTGCAGTTTGAGAATAGTCATTAGTATTTTGGGTATAACTAGTATAATATTGAACCAAATTGCGTTAAATATATGTAATTAAAAAATTAAGATATTTAAGAACATTGTTTTAGAAGACTTTTTTATCTAAATACCTCATTTTCTAGGTCATAATGACTATACAAAGACTAACCTGAAAATAGAGTAGGAAAAGCTGGGAAATGGGAAGAAAACTGCTAGAATTTTGGACGTAAGCATCCACGATCATGGGAATATGTCAACAATCGTGGGAATGCCAAATGAAGACTGAAAGTTTCTGCCAATGAAACCCAAGATCGTGAGAAGTTGTTCACGATCGTGGGAACGGGTTTTAGGTAAAATATGCTTCTTTTATGTGTGGTTTGGAACTCTAAATGGTTGGGTGTTGTCCTATGTTCCTTTTATGTTTGAATGAACATTAAAATGAGCTTAGTTTGATGTGGACTAAGTGATTAATTGAGTGATATGTTTAGGATGATGATTGAGGATATAATTTAAGAATGAATTCTTATACATTAGGTGTTTAATCTAGAAAACTGGTGATGATATAAGAATGAAAGGAGTCCTATGATGGCTAAAGTGATTCAAGAAGATGAATGTCATGTATTAAGTAAATATTAATGATAAATTTGATGTTTTGTGATCCTATAATGTTAGAAAGACCTTGATGAATGATAGAATGATGAACTAAGAATAATTTTGTACAAATTAGATCTAAACCTATGTCCAATTTAGACATGTATGAGTTGTGAAGTGTGAATGATCATAAGATGTGAGTTTAGGAAATATACTTAGGATGGCTAAAGTGATTCAAGAAGATGAATGTTTTGTATTAAGTAAAGATTAATGATAAATTGGATGTTTTGTGATCTTATAATGTTAGAATGACCTTGATTAATGATAGAATGATGAAATAAGAATAATTTTGTACAAACGAGGTCTAAACCTAAGTCCAATTTGGACATGTATGAGTTATGAAGTGTGAATGATCATAAAATGTGAATTTAGGAAATATATTCAGGATTGTCATTGAGCATGCATTATATATATCACATATGCATATGTATATGATTGAGTATTCATGTGAATATATAAATAAGTAATGTGTATATGTTGCATGATATAGAAGAGTAATTAGAGCAAACACATCCAGACATTCCTGGGAAATCTAGGCAACAAACTATCTGGAGCAAACTATCTGGAGCAAATTAATTGTTTGTTTTAAATTCTATATTGAATTATTATGTGATGTGAATGTGTGAATTTCGGACATTGAATGTTCAAGGCATTTGAGGCATGAATAATATATTAGAAGTGCTCATTATATGTGAATTTGACCGAATATGTGATACTCAACTTAATTTTTGAATGTCAAACCAAGGTTTGATGATGAATATGAATGTAAATGTGAATGGGAAAAAATTTGAGCACAAGTGAATGATTGAATACATATGATGCATTTCATTACATGAATGTATGATAAGATAAAGACAGTTATGACCGAAGTCACCAGTGAAAAAAAGTGCTTAAATTAGCCTTTATCCCCAACGGATAAGGGACATTTATTAATCAGCCCAGTATCCATAATGGATATAAGATAGTGAAAAAGGCACTCGGTTACAACACGTAATAACTGAATGTGAGTCTCATGAGCATTGCATATACATTTTACATGTATGTTCAAATGATTGAAACGTACTGTTTGAATTGTTTTGAATGAGAAATGCAAAATAAGTGATTAAGGTCATATGTGATGCTATTTGATAATTGGTGAAAGATGTGCAATATATGATGACATGAATTGTATCTAAACTTGAAACATGAACTACATGTGTTATGTGTTATGACTGATGATGGGTAGCTCACTAAGTTCACAAAACTCATCAAAATTGCAATGTCGCCTTTCATGCTTAGAGGAGATACCCAGTTATACAATATGGAATATAGACACTGCAAGCAAATAAGAGGTAGAGGTCGGGATTAGTTGTATCTGCACAAGTCTTTGGTGATTTTTATGTATATTCGAATTGTATTATGCAAATATTGTACAGTGTTTATGTGTATTGTAAAGTGTAATGAATTTAGGACTGGACATGTTTTGAAATTGTAACCCAAATGAACATTGGAATTCAGATGAAATGTTTATTATTTGTAACAATTGCAATTGGTGAACTCCATAAATAAAATAGGCCAAAATTGTTTTGTGGTTTTCTGAAATATATGTGTGATGTTGAAAGAAATTTGCAAAGAGTATGATTGTTTAACTGTTCTAACATGTCACCCTTGTAAAGTATGTTCTCGAATACCATCGGTGTTCAGGAATAAGTCATATGGGAGTGGAGTGCTACAAATGCGCTCTTAACTTGTGATTTCAAACTCAAGTCTCACATATTACTCTATTAACTTTGTGATAGGGTAAGCCGATGAGGTATTGTGGCTTTTAAATTTGGGTGATCTTAAGAAAATAAAATTTAAACGCTTAATGGGTGCTAGCAAGGGATAATAAAAAGGGTAGGTGATTTAAGCCAAAAGTTAAAGCAAGAAGGCCTTAATCATTCTATCTAGTATGCATCTAATAGATTTAAACTAATTCAAAGCAAGTTTTAAAGGTAATTACCTAACGAAGCATCACACAAACAAGGAAATGAAATGAATATAGAATGAAGTCATAAAGACTCAATTCCTCACATAGGCTCAAATGAAAATCCATTGTGATTCTACAAATTACCTCATTATTCAAATATCAAGTTTTGAGTAAGCTTATGTGTTCAACTACTTTCATCACTCCGCATGGTTCACCCTCCACTCAAGTAGCCTAATCTAAGTTCATGCATGCATTTAAACTCATCCTAGCTAGCATGATAGAATCTTATGGCAACATATTCATCACAAAGATTTAAATGTAGTGGAAATGACACACCTAATACTAACAACCTAACATGCATCCTAAATGACATTAAAAAATGAAAACATAAATGCAAGGCACCAAAAACTTGTTGATGCAAAACCAATTACTTGTAGTAAAAAGCAAATATCGTCCCACAAAGCTTACGCTTAGGCACCATTTAATTCAGGTTGTGCTTTGTTTAAGACTCAAATTTGAAAAATAATTGAAAATTAAATCTAACAAACTAGCAACAATCAAATAATGTAATAATGGAAATCTTTCAAGAGAATTAATTAAGTTATGGGAGAGGGGATTTTACCTATCATCAATGCTAATCTAGCCTTTTATGTGTTTATAGGGTGTCGGTTCTAGATGATCGTGGGTTCATTACTATTTCTCGAGTTATAATCATTCCCTAAATTGTAAACCCTAATTGAATTATATACTTGCAATCTCCTAATTCACAAATTAGCCATAATTCTAATTAGTTGTAAGGATATCTAAAAAACAATCGGGTCTTGTATGGGATCTCTATCCATGAAATTACTAACTAGATTGATTATGTGGTCAATTAGATCGCCTAACTCTCGTTAATCCAATTTAATCATTTATATCTGATTCACCCTCTCGATTTATTACCAAAAATATAGAAATACATCAATCAATCACAACACCTAAGTTAAGTAAACACAAATAAACTAAATTAACATTAAAGATAAGCAAATTCTTAAAGGAAAAGTTCAAACGTCTTGAACAACTCAAAATCCATATCCATACAATCCATCTCAATCTTACATATTTAAATGAATAAAAAACTAACTCGGCTTGGATAATTTGGGCAAGTAGCATCATCGAGAGATCACTTATTCCAAGAAGCTTTGGTGTCAGAACCCTCTTCTTCTTCTTGTTCTTCTCCTCTCTCTCTACTCTTTCTCTCCCTCCCTCTACTCTTTCTCTCTCTCTTTTGGGTTTCCAAATGTAAGCAGAATGTAAGCTCCCCTATAAGGTTCCATCACAATCCTTTTCTAGTCTTTACTAATTAAGGTAACCCTAGTGTCTTTCTGGGGTCCAAAATGTTCGATTTGCTTGTCCTTAAGCAAAGAAGAAACACAACAAATAAGATTCTCTCACTTCATTTTCACAAAGATTAAATCGTGTAATCCCTCAAACTTTAGCCAACTCAAGTGTTAAGCCACTACACACATCATGACTAATTTGCATTGGTGCACATATGGAAATTTAACCTGTAAAACCATCACTCAAAGATAAGTATAAATTTACATTAGACCTTCCTTACGGATTTCACTCATTTCTCTTGAGTGTTTAATGGTTATTATGTCACTTAAACTTTCTATGGAAACCACACTTTCATAGGCTTGCTAATACACCAATTCTTCTTCATAATGATTATATTTTAAGACAGATCAAAAGGACTTTGTTTCGGGTTGTAATGCGACTGGGGTTAAAGTAGGTTAAAATGGTTTTAGGGGTTTATCACAAGCAGTTATCAACTACTAAATGTACAAAGTGATGACAAAGATAAACTTCTAAAATATGCAATACTTCTCCAAACTTATTGAAGCTACTACGTGTTATTCCTTTTTCTTTTCTCTTTTTTCCTTTTTTGCTTTTCTCCTTTTTCTTAAATACTGTTAAGAAGCAATGAACAAAAAATAGGTGTCATATGCAATGTGCTTTTAACTTATGATTTTGAACTCAAGTCTCACTTAGCACTCTATTAACTTATAATTGGGTAAGCTAATGGGCTTTGTGGCTTTTTAATTCAGGAGACTTCAAGAAACAAAAGGTTAATGACTCAATGGGGCTAGAAAGGGATAATAAAAAGGGTAGGTCATTTAAGCCAAAGGTTAAAGCAAGAAGGCCTTAGTTATTCTATCTAGTATGCATCCAGTAGATTTAAACTGATTCAAAGTAGGTTCTAAAGGTAATTACCTAAGGAAGCATCACACAAACAAGGAAACGAAATGACTATAAAATGGAGTCTTAAAGGCTCAATTCCTCATGTAGGCTCAAATGAAAATCCATTGTGCTTCTATACATTACCTCATTATTCAAATGTCAAGTTTTGAGTAAGCTTATGCATCCAACTATTTTCATCACTCCACATAGTTCACTCACTACTCAAGTAGCTTAACTTAAGTTCAAGCATGCATTTAATCTCATCCTAACTAGCATAATAGAATTTCAGAGCAACATATTCATCACAAAGATTCAAATGTAAGAGAAATGACACACCTAATACTAACAACCTAACATGCATCCTAAATGACGTGCAAAAATGAAAACATAAATGCAAGGTACCAAAACTTGTTGATTGCAAAACTAATTCCTTGTTTTATGTTAAAAATCGCAAGTATATAGGTAGTTACTTGTAGTAAAAAAATAGATATCGTCCCACAAAGATTGTGCTTAGGCATCATTTAATTCAGGTGGTGCTTTGTTTAAGACTCAAATTTGAATAATAACTGAAAAGTAAATTTAACAAACTAGCAAAAATCAAATAATGTAACAATGGAAATCCGTCAAGAGAATTGGTCAAGTTATAGGAGAGGGGATTTTACCTATCATCAATGTTAATCTAGTCTTTTATGTGTTTATGTGGTGTCAGTTCTAGACGATTGTAGGGTTAACTACTCTCTCTTAAGTTATAATCATTCCCTACCCTAATCGAATAATGGACTTGCAATCTCCTAATTCACAAATTAGTCACAATTCTAATTAGTTCTAAAGCTCTCTAAAAACAATTGGGCCTTGTATGAGAACTGTCTCCATGAAATTACCAACTAGACTGATTAAGTGGACAATTAGATTTCCTAATTATCGTTAATCCAATTTAATCATTTACACTCGGTTCACCCTCTCAATTTATTACCAAAATATGCAAATACATCAATCAATCACAACACCTAACTCGAGTAAACATAATTAACTAGATTAACATTAAAGATAAGCAAAATCCCAAAGGAAAATATTACACATTTAAATGAATAAAAAAGTACATAGGGAGGAAATGAAACTCAACTTGGATGATTTGGGAGAGCAGAAACATCGGGAGATCACCTATTCAAAGAAGCTTCGATGTTAGAACCCTTTTCTTCTTCCTCTTCTTCTCCTTTCTCTCTCTTCTCTCTCTCTCTTTTGGGATTCCAAATGTAAGCAAAATGTAAGCTCCCCTCTAAGGTTCCATCGTAATACTCTTATAGTCTTAACCAATTAAGGTAACCCTATTGTCTTTCCAGGGTACGAAATGTCCGATTTGCTTGTCCTCAAGAAAAGAAGAAATGTAACCAATTAGATTATATCACTTCATTTTCACAAAGATTAAATCATGTAATCCCTAAAACTTTGGCCAACTCAAGTGTTAAGCTTCTACACACATCAGGACAAATTTTCATTAGTGCACATAAGCAAACTCAACCTATAAAACTATCACTCAAAGACAAGTATAAATTCACATTGGACCTTCCTTACAGGTTTGCCTCACTACTCTAAAGTGTTTAATGGTTAGTGTTTCACTCAAACTTCCTATGGAAACCATACTTTCCTACGCTTACTAATACACCAATTCTTCTCCACAAGGATTACATGTTAGGATAGATCAAAAGGACTTTGCTTCAGGTTGTAATGCAACTAGGGTTAAGGTAGGTTAAAAATGTTTTAAGGGTTTATCACAAGTGGTTTTCAACTACTAAGTGTATAAAGGGATGACAAAGATAAACTTCTAAGATATGCAATCCTTCTCTGTACTTATTGAAGCTACTACATGTTATTCTATTTTCTTTTCTTTTCTCTTTTTTCTTTTCTTTTTTTGTTCTTTTCTCCATTTTTTAAACATGGTTAAGAAATAATGA
>JAOSBO010000007.1:13489121-13500512 GCA_027563915.1 Erythroxylum rotundifolium
TCAGGCAGAGCTTGGAGTCCACTTTTGACCCTCATGGAGTTGGAATATAGGTATGTGGTCTTCATGAAAGTTGTAGGGCATGGTCTAAGCTTTCTTGTCCAATTATGTCTTTTAATGTTTAGGCTTTTAGGTAAAAAGACAATAGGCTTAGCTCTACAGGAGCCTTTCAGTTGGATTAGATATCGATTGGAGGGCCATTGCAGGGTGTCGGGCAAGTCACCTTGCTATTTCAGGATAAAAGCCTATCAACATAAGTACTATTTATTTGATATAAGGCTTTTCAAATTATTTTGCTCTGTCTTAAGTTCATTATTGTTTCAATCTTAGTTTAGTTGTTTAGTTTAATTTTTAATTAAATCCACAATTTAGATCGATGTTTAGATAATAGAAAAATGGCATTTACCAGTCCTCATGAGATCTACTCGTACTTACCTATGTTAGCTACAGCTATACCATGCAATTGCAATTTTAAAATTGATAAATTTCTTATAAGCATAGAAATACTCAATCAAGTTTTTGGCACCACTTTATGTTTGTGGCTTATTCTTAGGGTTTGAGATTCATCATTATAGATACAAACCACAATGGAAGGATGGAGATGATAGTATTTTCATAGGAGTTATGATATGTCATCGCATATGGCAACATCACAATTTTGGAAAGATAGGTATGGTGACATGTATTTAAAAGCTCAACCAATATCCAATCATGTTGCAACATTTGTAGGGGTAACCATTACAATCATGAATATCATGCACCAAACTATATATGGGAGTAACCAAGCATGCAAAACTTGCCTCAAAATATACCATACAAGAGTACTTATAATTCGAATTGAAGCAACTGTTACGCTGATGGATGGAATGATTATGCTTTATTTGAATCTTTACAACAACAATAGGAGGAAGAACAATTTATAGATATAATAATAGAACACCTTAACAAAAGTGAAACGAGACAATGTAAATTTGAAGAGAGATTTTCTTCACCTAAATATATTGAGCTAAATATAGCATATTATTTGAGTTTATTAACACCTCAAAGTGAAGAAGAGATAAAGGTTAACTTTATAAATGAATTTGCATTTCAACAGGACGAGGAGGTAAATATTGCTTTAGAAGAGAAAGACAAATAGATGACAGAGGAGGAAGAAGAAGAAGAAGAGGAGGAAGTCTCTATACAAAAAGAGGAAGTAGAAGAGTGGCGAAATATGATTAAAGAAGAAAAAGATGAGGAAGCCTCTGTACAAGAAGAAGAAGTAGAATAATGGACAAAGGTGATTGAAAAAGAATAAAAGGAGGAGCCAAATAAGAAAACTGTTGATGAATCATAGTTAGTCACCTTAAACACAGATGGCTCTCACTTTCTACAAGACATACTGTTTGAGTCAAGTGAAGATTTAAGGAGTTTTATTATCCCTTATTTTATTAACAATTTTTTTATTGAAAAGGGCCATTAATGGGGTCCATTGGGGTGATTATTTTAATACATTATGTCTTTATTATTATCTTACAACATGTAGTTTATTCACAGGTTATGAAACTGCTATATAGATAAATGAGTGAAAACAAGCCACTAATTATAAACCAAAGTTTATGGTAAATATGAGCGGGGACATTAAGTTAATGACATTAAACAAACGTTGCATGGAAAGCAACCCATAAATTAGGATAGATTTCATTTTGTATTCATTTTTTATGTTAGCATAGGACTTTATTTTATGTTATGTTTTTTATTTTATTTTATTTTATTTTATTTAACCTTTTTATCCCTTTCTATTTATATTTTGCAAGGATGGATCTTTCTTCAGAACTTTGCACACTTTTTCTATTCAAGGCAATACCAATTCAAACATTTCTCACTTTTGGTGTTTTATTGATATTTTATTTATATGTTCTTATATTGTATACGTTAAGGATAATGTACAATTTTAATAGTGGGGAAGGGATTTCTTAATTTTTTTGTAATCTTTTTTTATTAAATCTTATTAACTGATATCCTGAATTAGTTAGAATTTGTCCAAAATACATAAGATCATTATTGATTATTGAATCGAATTAGTATGCAAAAGATAAAAGTTAGAATAAACTTGTTTTTCTAAGTCATATTTTTAATAATCATTGAGATAATCAATTTGAATAATACTGCATATTATTTACACATATAAGATCTCTTTGTGAGCTTTCATGCCCCAAAGCAAATACGTCATTTTTAAGCTCTTTCATTCTTTCATGTTTTTTATCATGCATAATTGGATAATTTTAGAACTTGCTTTTATTATTCAGATTGAGACCACATTTGTTAAATCAGAAACGTTGAAATGATAAAGACATTTAGATCAAACCTTTATTTAGCATATTTTCTTGATAATTACCCTATTACATATTATCCCTTATGAGTAACCAATATTAAGACTTAGCCTTTTTCATTCATTATAACCACAGTATTAGCCTTTATCTTATGTTTCGTGAAGCCTTTTTATTATTTTGAACCTTAAAGGTTATTTACATTTATTTGATTGCTTGAAACTTAAATTTGAAAAGGTTCAATATTACTTTAATTGTTAGTTTATGATGAATGCTAAAAAAAAAAAGTAATATATGTTGTGAGCATAAGTTTTAAAAATGTTAAAATTATGGTACCAATGAACCTAAATTGTGAGGGACCTATATTGTGAAGATCTAAGTTTCTTGTAATTTTGTTTTTGTAAATTCTCTTTAATTTTATCGCCCTTTTTATTATCCTTATCATACCTTACCTTAGCCTCACTAAAACCGTGTAACAAGGCCTTTTAATTTTTGTTTCTAGTTTATTTATAAGTGGTAGAGATATGATAATATTGCAAGCTTATGGTTAAGAATTCAACTATGCATTGATTTGGGAGTTCTTATACTTTTTACACTAAACACTTGAGTACGTTAAGTAAAACCATGGTAAGAGTGTAAACATTTGTGCTTTTGATTTCAAAAAGATTATCGATGTGATTATTATGGTTATTAACTTATAAAAGTTAGTTGTAGGATAAGTTGAATCTAATTGTATGTTAATTTAATCAATATGATATAATGATTTAGAGTGTAAACGAATAGGTTAAGATTAATAAGGGGTGGATATTTATAAGATTAATGATTTAAAGTATTATTTACTTGAGGATAAGAAAAAGCTTAAGTATGGGGATGTTTGATAAATGATTATTTGATTATATAAAATAACCATATCTAGTGTGTTTTGCTTGTTATTTAATAGTTTTATCGCATTTTTGGTACTTAATTCGCTTCAAGTGTGATCGTAGGTGATAATTACCTATTTGATCGAAAGAAGAAGAATTCTGATGAAATCATGGTATAAAACGAAGATTTGAAGTAACTTGGAGATACATAGTCTTGTATATGCTTGTGTAAGTCTCTATTACCATGTAAAGTAATGATTTTAGGTTTTATTTTTAGAGCTATGCAATCACCTACACGATCTTGTAAGTGACCATGTATATCGTAGAAACCTTGGTTTTCACTATAAAAGGATGTTATTGTGGGCAGAACAAGGAGAGGCGAGTTTTTGAGAGTCTTTTAGTCGTAAAAAATATCGAGAGATGACGATTTTGATCAGAGGACAACGAAACACGAAGAATACGTCATAAGATTTGATAGCCAGCAACGTTTAATCCAACTTGCAAGAAGACTTATTAGAAAAAAGAAGGAGATTTAGAATTATGATTTTTTTGTTTTCTAGTTGTTCTTCTACATATTTGTCTTTGGTTTTGTTTTCTATGAGTAGGAACTAAATTTGTATAATGTCGAGGTGTGATGAACGCTAAGTTGTGATAACAATATGACTTGATCTTTTATTTAATGCAAATTTATTGCTTGATTTATTAAGATTCAATTATGTGTTATATTCTTGTTCTAATATATTCAGGATATTAGTTCATTTCATATGATTAAGATTGAAAAATCTTTTTGAGTAAATAGATCTACCATAATTAGAAAAAGTTGCATGCAATCATAAAGATAGACCAACATAAATTCTCTAAATTAGTTCAATCTTAGTTTAGTTTTTCATTAAATCCACAATCTGATTTTAATTATTAGTACTTATAGCCCTTGTAAGATCAGCTCGTACTTCTGCATATGCTAGTTAAAGCTATACTATACATTTACGGTGTTAAAATTAATAAATTTATAGTAAGCATAGATATTGTTAATCATCTGTCAAGTTGTTAGTAATTAGGAATGAGGACGTTTTCCTGGAAAGAATCCTGCCAAAGTTGAATTCCAAGCTACTAACTTCTTCCTTCATCAGTTTCACGCAACCAACAGGAGAGAGAAAGGTAGACGAATGCAGGTGAGCAAGCAGGGATTTGACAAATGAAAAGGGATGCCAGAGGATAAAAGGGTAAAAGAGAGGATCTGAGAAGGTGACAAAATCAGGTGCAACCTAGGTCAGCCATAAGAGGAGGACCACGTTAGACAGAAAGTGGTGTATACCACAAATAATTTGTTTGTCACGGGAGACATAAAATTAAAATGAAACTGAACCAGTAGATCAGGCATAACTATAAACTTGATTATTTTTGTTTTTGCAACGATTTGAAAGCATGTACCAGTATCAGCCTGTTTTGGGACATGAGATCATCTGTGCCATCAAGCCTGTGCCATTCCTGTGTCGTTCTTCACCAACCACAAATTTTGCTTTATCCCATTTATTTATTGCAAAGTTTGTGGCAGAAGGAAAATGGAACAGGCTTTGATGGTACAGACGATCTTCTCCACTGTTTTGGAGCCTAAAATAAGAGTCCCAAAGAATTATGCTTCTAAAGCATTCCTGTTTATCCAAATATTTTTTAAAAAAAATGGAGGAGGATGACACGCCTGAAAACCACTTTTCCGTCTCACGTTCCACATCTATGGATAATGCCCATAATGCCCATGTCGTGGACGTCGCAGTTCGCGGCTGCTTCACATAACAATAGTTTATTTTTAGATCCATCTTCTTTTATGATCCGTTTAAGATTCGGCTTCTCCAACTTTTTGCCATCATAATAAGCAAACTATTTGCCTCCTTACCAATCATCGGTCCCATTATTGGTATCATCACTTTTCGCTTATAAAGTTCAAAACCTTTGTTCCAGGAAAGAAGTGACAGTTAACTTTGGTTGCCAAAATAATGGGATCCATTAGAGGGTCTTTTGCAGACAAGAGGCAAAGACTACTTTCAGCCAAAGAGTACCCAGAGTTAGGCATTTTCAGTCGAGACGATGGGTTTCAGATCAGCGACTTGTGTTCTTCTGGATTTTTACGAGAAAAATTTATTGGGTTCTGGGAAAATGTGCAAGGTGTCACCTTTGAGGCCTATCAGATGGGCCTCTCCGATCCCAGAAAAGTTATCTTCTCTGCTAAGATGGGCTTGGCTTTGATGCTCATTTCTCTTCTGATTTTCATGAAGGAGCCAATCAAAGAGCTCAGTTCGCACTCCGTTTGGGCAATTCTCACTGTTGTAGTTGTCTTTGAATTCAGCATAGGTAACTTGGTTTCCGTCATCTTTTGAATGAATTTAGTTATTTTCGTTATTGACTTTGGTAAGTGAACTTTTCCTCTTTATGGGTAGTTTGTGGAATCTTTTTCCTTTTTCTTTTTTCTTTGTTTTGGCTGAAATGGTACGTGCAGTGTGTTCGTGTTGTTTTCTTGTCTTGCGGCTTTTCTTATTAGATTGCTTATAATGCTGAAGCTTGTGAGCTTGAGTTGTTTTGCCGTTGGCTAGTTAAGTTCATTGTGTACACCAAAAGGGAGGAAAAGAGAAAAGGAAGAAGAAGAAGAAGAAGTATAAGAATGCGGAGATGAAGAAGTTGCAGCAAAACACAGTGGCTTAGTTGGTCGCATGTAGAGTGAAAATTACTCGCTTTCCGATGTACAAAAATGAAAATTTTGTTTTTATCTTTCTTGCATGCATAGCGCCTTAGATATCTGCTATCCCTTTGTCTTCTCGGGTTCACTTTTTCCTGTTGGAATCACTGTTTTGGATTGCATGTGCTTAATTATGGTATGACATGGTGGGTATCTTATTCTTCAAATACCAAAATTCTTGACTAACTTGCCTGACACTTGAACGTCTTCGAATGGTACTGCTATGATATAATATCATGTGAACTACTGAAGTTTATCACAATGAAAAACAGACTTTTGATATCAGGATCTACTTGTTACAATTATCCATGTTGCTATTTTCATATCATCTTAGAACTGCAACTCAAATTTTTGGTGACTTTGGGCATCAAGTTTCAAGTTGATACTTATTTCTCATAACCTCAATATATCTGAATGATTTTCATCCTGTCTCATGGCTAGATTCTATATTTCTTAATTCACAAACATAAACACCAAATTTATTGATTCCAATCAGTTGTATTCAAATTATTATGCAGGAGCAACTCTTAGCAAAGGTTTAAACCGTGGTATTGGGACATTATCAGCTGGTGGTCTTGCTCTGGGGATGGCAGAATTGTCTAGATTGGCTGGAGAATGGGAAGAAGTTTTTATTGTCTTCAGCATCTTTACCATAGGTCTGCTATCTACAACTCGTAGAAGAATAAAATGTAACTATTTTTTATTATGCTATCAATTACAAGTTTCTTTTTCTGATCGGTGGTTGTAGGGTTTTTTGTGACTTATGCAAAGTTGTACCCGACAATGAAGCCTTACGAATACGGCTTTCGGGTGTTCTTGTTGACATATTGTTTTGTAATGGTCTCTGGATATAAGACAAGGGAGTTCATTGGTATTGCTGTTAACCGATTCTTGCTGATTGCCCTGGGAGCCGGTGTTGGCTTGGGAGTAAATATATGCATTTATCCTATCTGGGCTGGGGAGGATTTGCACAACTTGGTGACAAAAAATTTCATGGGTGTCGCTACTTCGCTTGAAGGTGAATACACAATATGTAACGTTTATTGTCTCCTTCGTAGAATTGATGAGTTAGTGAAATTTCCAAAAAGAAATTTTCCTCTTTAACCTCATTATTTAGGTTTGGTTAATGTACATGAGCTTATTTAACCTTATTATTCAGGTTTGGTTAATGTACCTAAGCTTATGTTTAGGTTGTGTTAATGGGTACCTTAACTGTGTGGAATATGAAAGGATCCCCTCAAAAATCCTTACTTACCAAGCTTCTGATGACCCGCTTTATAGTGGCTACAGAGCTGCTGTTCAATCTACAAGCCAAGAGGATGCACTGGTATTCTAGTTCAGAACATAATGCATTTAAAACTAAGTGTAAAGAGTTTTAAGTGTTCTGGTTAACATGAAATTTTTATTTCTTATTTGTGAAAGATGGGTTTTGCTATTTGGGAGCCACCTCATGGTCCCTATAGATCATTTAAATATCCTTGGAAGAGTTATGTCAATGTAAGTGGCGCACTGAGGCATTGTGCATTCATGATCATGGCGCTGCATGGATGTGTTCTTTCTGAAATACAGGTATTTAAGCGACTCTACTTGTATGTGTATCCTCTTTTTATAAGCATTCATCATAATATTAAGTTTTGTTAAATTTTAATTCATTTGTGTCTATGTAGTTGCTTAGTTGTACTCAATGGTATCGAGGCATCATTGCTGGTGAGATATATTTTTCTCAATATATTGCTTGTTCTGGAAAAAGGTTTGTTATCTGAGCATTTGGACCTATGCAAAAAAGAAAAAAAAAAAGAAGTTTGATCCTCATTCATAGAACTTACTACTGGGCTATAATGTTTATCCCAGAGTCTTTAATTTCGAAAAGATACTTTTATGTTGGTATATATGTTGTAGTGAAAAGCTGCTTGCTCCTTCTTGCTTCTCATTGATTGATCATTTGCCACAGAACATTTATCATGACTTCATCAAGCATCAATGGTTGTGCTTTTTCCATTTGTTTAAGTAAAATGAAGCAGCTGGCGCTGCATGTGCTCTATATCATGAATGTGCCTTTTATTTTTAATTCTTATTGTTGCTTCAATTGGTCAGAAGAAATATGGAATTTCAAATTTTCTTTTGGTATGCTACTGTTGGAACTTGAGGTATACAAGAATACCATATTGGGTGCTTCTTTTCTCCTTTTGTAACTGATTACAGATAGAGAAAATATTTGCTTCGGGTAGTTGCAACTGAAAGCAGCCTGGTTTATCTAATTCTCTTCAGTTGTTAATTATCTTCATGTTTATAATGGGATGGCAACACCATAGCCTTTTGCCTCTCATGTTCGAGACTGTAGTTCTCGCTCCAAACAGAATAATTCTAGTACAGCAACAGAAGGTTTTGTTCTAATTGGAGTATACCCTGATGGTAGGATAATATATGAGAAGTGGTTGGGCTGTCGGTTGTTTACTTAGTTCTGAATAGTTTAGCATTTTCATTGTAAGTACTAGCTATTTTGGTGTCAAAGCTTCATTTTCTACTAATTTCTGATATTCCCTTTTTCTTTTTGTATGTGGATATGCAAAGTAGTTTACGATTAAACTTTTCAGCTGTGCCATATATGCCTGGCCACAAAGTGCATTGCACCTGAAGTTTTAATCTCCCTATTTTTAGTTAAAAAGAACTAAAGAGAGTGGACCACTTCAAAAATGCGAGTTTGGGATTAAAAAGGGCCTTACGTGAGTCTAAAATGTTTTTCTGTTGAATTTGGAATAGCAAGAAAGAGGACGGTTTGATATTTAGTCTGTATATAAATATTTGAGAAGGATAATTGAGTGAAATGCTAGATCCAATTCTTGTCTTAACATTTGTATTGTTAGGCATTCTAGAGCTTGATGAACAGAATCTTTCTTCTTTTCGTTGAGGTGACTTTTCACATAGATGTTTGGAGCTTTGGTTGTGTGTTTGAACAGAATAGATCCAGCTTGTACAGCTGCCTTGGCAACTTGACTTGCAGCAGCCCCAAAATGAATGGAAAATGAGACTGTCTTGTTTCTTTTACGTTGGTTGTTATTAGACAAGAAACCTGTTGATGCAGTTAAGTACTGAAAAAGAGAAAATCGAAGATGAGGACTGAACTTTGTGCTGCTTTTACCTGTCCATGTTTTGTTGATTTAGAGAAATTTTCCAAGTCAATCAATTGATCAATTTCGTAATATGTATCCAAATGCTTGACTTGTATTGAGGTAGAGCGTTGTAGTAACAATTGATGGAAGGCAACTGCTGAAACTTGTTTCTGTAGGCTCCTGCTGAGCGGAGACAGGTGTTTCGTCGGGAGCTGCAAAAGGTAGGCATTGAAGGGGCTAAAGTGTTACGTGAACTTGGGAATAAAGTCAAAAGAATGGAGAAACTAGGTCCAGTCGACATACTTCAGCAAGTGCATGAGGCTGCTGAAGAGTTACAGGACAAAGTTGACAAGAAATCTTACCTTTTTGTCAATTCGGAGGACTGGGAAATTGGAAACCGAGCAAAGGACCAAGACTTACTGAGTGTTGACAACCATAACACTATAGTACTGGAACACAAATCCCGCAGTGAGGCTGTGCTCGATCTGAGATCAGTAAACATGCCTCAAAGCTGGGATACCTGGCTTGCCAGCAACGATATGAAAAAACCTGTGCCTTCAAGAGTCTCCTCCAAGGTGTATCAGAAACAGATTTCTTGGCCTTCACGTGTTTCGTTTACTGCTGATGCAGTGCCACAAATTGAAGAATCGAAAATATATGAAAGTGCAAGTGCATTGTCCTTGGCTACATTTACATCACTTCTCATCGAATTCGTTGCAAGGCTTCAGAATGTTGTGGTGGAATTTGAAGCATTAAGTGAGATAGCGAAATTTAAAGAACCAGTTGAGTCACCAGCCGCACAACCAGATCGAATCGGTTTTTGGACCAGAGTACTTAGAATTTTGAAGTGGCAACGCTAATATATACACTACCTGATCACATATCCTGAAGACAAACAATTTTGGCAGATTTTCTCTTAACCCAGTGTTGCTACAACTTAAAACAGATCTTTGCTACTGATCAACCTTTTGTCATGGCAGCAAGCAGTCTATCCTGTTGAACATTGCCTGAAGCATTTGATCGTAGTGATGTGCTGGTAGACTTCCAGGACGATTGATCCTTCCTCTGCTCCTCTGATCATCTGTTTAAGTGACTCTAGTAAATTATGGTGTGACGCTATAACTTTGTGTTGAATTAAGTAAGATCTTAATCTATAGTTTTGATAATAATAAAATATATTACTATTCATGAATTTAACTTTGGCGATATTGGTAACTTTATTATAATGAAATTAAATAATATGTAAAAGATAAAGTTTAATCAAAGGTGGTAAAGAAATAAATTGAATTAATCGAACAATTAAATAATGGAGAAAGTGACAAAAGTGAAGCATAAATATTCAACTTAAGAGAGTTTTAAAAGACTAAGTTAAGAATTGTTAGGATAATTAAGAAAAAACATAATCACATAGATCATGCTAAAACATGATCTTTGCATATGCATACAAAACAAAACAAAACAAATTACATACTTGAATTATTGTTATAGTTCTACCGGTTAAAGAACATTTTATTGTAGACAATCTTTATGTATCTTTTTCGTGTGAAAAGCAACTGAAAAAAAGAGACACATCAATTTTTTATCTAAAAAAACTTTAACTACCTTTGGTAGTTATATAAAGTATAATGACCATAATACTCCTCATGGGTGTATGTGATTCATTATCTCCCACCACACATGATGGGTTTTAATCTAAGTGAAAAACTATGCAGTGCTCATACTTATCCAATAACCAGTGTGACCAGCATGCAACGAGAGCGCATTGTCATATACCTATAAGGAGTATATGACATTTCGATTAACAAATTGATCCTAGGACTTATGAGTCCTTGAGTAGACATTGTATGTCATACCCTAAGTTATATATCACATTTGCACTTTCCTTTAATCTCATTTGGATTCTTGTGTCATGACTGTATTCAAGTTTTCTACTAAAGAGACAATGGTCATTTATGAATACTTTTCTTACGAATCAATGATCTAAATAAATAAACTTTTTTTGTTCTCAGGTCTCTTTTGAATTAAATTTAATTTGCTTTCCTAGAATTATTTCATAAGATCACATCTTGCATGATCTTTTGGTAATAACCTAAAATAACAAACCTTAAAGTCAATTCTCAAGAATGAGACTAGAGTCATAAGGGTATATAACGAGGTTCTTCTCAACCTTAAGGGTCTCACACAATGTAAGATAAGACCTGGAGACTTACATTAATCCCTTTTGTGGTCAGTTTTATGGTACGAGTCATATACTACGGTATTTACCCACTTCCTTTAACTTGAACATCTTTCATTCAAGAAATTCCGTACAGATGATAGTTCAAACATACTTAATGTTTAACTTGAGTTCACTTATCTACTCAAAACTTGTTCAGAACTCA
>JAOSBO010000007.1:13519460-13534087 GCA_027563915.1 Erythroxylum rotundifolium
GGTTTTTAAATGTTTTAGAAACCTATTGAGCCTATTGATCCTTATTTATTAAATATCTTATATTTAGTTATAAAGTTCTCAAACTTTATAACTAAATATAAGATATTTAATAAATAAGGATCAATAAGTTTCTAAAACACAAACTTTATAATCAAGTCCAATTTGATTAAAAACATTTTCTTTCTTTATGTGTGACCCATTAGGTTCTTAAATATATTGACAATTGATATAAATTATAATTCAAATCATATTTAGAATAAACTCTTTTAATTTATCTTTAATTCTCTAATTAAATAATTTATATTCATAGATCAAGATTGACATCGACACTCAAATATTTAGGAATGTCAAAGCGGTTTTATTTAACTAACCTTAATATGCATGATTGTTTTCATACAATTCAATCATTTCATCATATAATGTTTGAATAAGCATATAGCATGGAAATAATGTCAACTCTATTTGAGTCCAATCATATTAGTTCTCTATCATTAGTAATTGATTCAACTAATGATATTTTTAAAAAATTTAAAAGAATTATTCCACTTTGGCAAGAATTTTCAGAATCAATATTCAACAAAACATTCTCCCTAATTACTTTAAAGTGATGAATCCTATATTGATCACTTAACTGCCTTTATATAGTTCATGCTATATCCAAAGACTATTGACTAAGCTACCCTTGATTAAAGTAGGTTATAAATAATATCAAAATATATCAACCTTATATGAGATATTGATAGAATCTAAATAGATTATATTTCTAATCATAAATTTAATATATTTTGTTTGTTTATTTGAGAGTTTCTTATTGTCTATAGTACTTATTTTGTTTCTACTGTGTTTTTAGGACTTATTAGCCTTTACAGATAAAAAGGAGAAGAATTAGGGCAAAATTAGAACAAAAAAAGAAAGAATTGAAGCTATTTTAGTGGTTACATGTGTAAGACTACATGATCGTGTGGTTACCCCTGTAGCTCTCTAGGATCGTATTTCTTCATGATTTTCGAACATTGAAGCAAGATTGAGGGGCACAACCACTCACATTTTTTCACAATTTTTAAAGACTGAAGCACTATTGAAGGGCAATATCATGCATATGATCGTATGAGTGACTGTGTCCACTCCAGGATCCCTAAATTTGAGCTATAAGTGAATTAAACAAAGATACAATAAAGGAAGACAAAAGGAGTTTGTATGAGGCTCAAGAAAACACTAGTTGAGGCCTAGAATGATAAAGAGAATGAAGAACAAGCAAGAAAATACATTTGGAGTGGATTTTCATTAATATGAAGTGGATTTCATAAAGATTAAAAGGAATTTTATCATGGTTCTTTTACTTTTATATTTTTCCTTTAGTCTTAGTGTTATGATTATGAGATAAACTTTTGTTGGTATTTGGATGAGATGAACCATAGGATCTATATGATAGAAAATGTTGATCGCCTCTATATTGGGATGAAGAAGGTTTGAGAATGATAGAAGGCCCTGAATTGATCCAAAATATTGTAGATAAGGTGAAATTGATCTGGAGTCGAATAAAAACAGCTCAAGATAGACACAAAAGTTATGTGGATCAGCATCGTCGGGATATAGAGTATAGTGTCGAGGACAAAGTATTTCTGAGAGTGTCTCCTTGGCGAGGCGTATTGAGGTTTGGTAAAAAGGGCAAGTTGAGCCCTAGATATATTGGTTCTTATGAAATTCTTGAGAGAATTGGACCTTTGACACATCAATTAGCCTTACCTACTGAGTTGTCTCAGATACATGACGTATTCCATGTGACTATGCTAAGGAAATATAAATTTGATCCAACATATGTGTTGCCGACTCAAGATATTAAAGTTACTAGTAATATGAGCTATGTTGAGAAGCCAGTTCAAATAGTTGAGTATCAGATAAAATGATTGAGGAATCAGAAAATTCCAATGGTAAAAGTTCTATGGCAAAATGATTCGAGTAAAGAAGCAATGTGGGAAACTGAGGAGCATATGAAAAAGGCATATCCCCACCTATTTCGTCAATCAGGTAAGAATTTCGAGGATGAAATTTCTTAAAGAGGGGAGAATTGTAACATCCCATGTTCGGGGCTAGACCCCATAATAGAATTGAGTGTAGTGTGAGAAATTAGAAGTGCAATTTATTCTCATGCATCATTGTATATTCACACACATGTGAATATTTATTTTTGATACATTAAAACAATTGTATATGCATTCATTGACATTTTTTGGGTATGAATGATTGATTAAAATGTCAATTGTATTATTTCGAAATTTCTGATGAATTTTAGGAAATTTCCAAAAAATTAGGGGTCTTTTGGATTAGGACTTAGACTAATGAAACGGTGACATTTAGACCAATGAAACGGTGACATGTGGTAGCCTTGCATGTTGACACATGGCTCACATGCAAGGGATACACGTAGTAACGTATATTTTTAGGGAAGAGGAGAGCATTCGGTGGGTCACCGAACGCCTCACAAAAATTTTCCAACATTGTTTTGATTCTTACACTAGTTTAATCTTGTGCAAAACAAACATACCAACCCAACTAGTGTTTGATTCTATGTAATTTCATTGTTTTCCTTCCCAATCCATCAAAGCCCTGTTCATTACTGATAGTACTGGAAATTTTACCGAAACATCAAGAGAGCCAGTAGCACGACCACATCCTAATATTGTCGGAACATCAAGGCAATACTTAAGGGAGCAATTGTGAGTAACCTAAGATGGTCTCACTTTAATTTGATCTAATAATTACTAAATTGAATTTGATATATGATGAATATGTATTGATTGTGTACTAAATTCCAGACAATACTTGTCTAAGGCGTTTGATGCATATGAATATTATTAGAAGTGCTACTTATATGTGAATGAGATTGCCTAAATGATTCTCAACTAAAAGTGACTAAATGTTATGGCTGATTATATCGACTGGGATAATGTGAATGAAAGTGATTGAATGTATTTGAATGAGTTGTGGCACATATTTCATTTCATTACATGTAATATAAAGCCAGTTGTGACTAGTGATGCTACTGATTAAGACTGCCACTAAAAAGAGCGTAAAGCTCAAACATATATATGATTAGAACCTAAGGATCACTGTGATCAATGAGCCTGGTGATATGGGATACTGAAAAGCACACAGTCACAACAATGTAAAAACAAATGTGAGTCTCATACATATAGCGTTCATATATGATTTGAATTCATTGAATGATTTGTAAAGCTGTAAGAATGTTATATGTTTGCATACATGGTATTAAACCAATGATTGTATTTTATTCAAGTGTAATGAAGTGATTGACTGATTGAATTTTTTGACTGAAATGAAGTGATAGACTAGTTTAATTGTTTGTCTGAAATTGCAATTTGTTTGTGATAGAACTTGGTGTTAGTTAAGTTGAAATGAACTGTGTAACAATATGTTTCTAATTGATTGTGTTTTATAACATGATTGAACCATCGAGGATGGTTCCTCTACTGAGTTTGCAAAATTCATTAAAATTGCACCGTTGTTACTTTCAGGATCGAGAGTGAGACAACCTAGCTTCTAAGACTCCATAGAAGCATATTTTGTGCAACTTTAATGATTAGATATGGCTTAAAGGTCGATCAGCTGGGCATTGAAGATATAGTTTGTTAATAACTTTTGTGCATTCCTTATGTTTGTAGCATACTATGTATACTGAGTTATTTATGCTCATAGGACGATGTTTTATATATATGGACGATGTTGAACTTAAAGCTATAATGTACATTGTGGTTATGATATAAAATGAGGAAATTTTGGATTTTAGCAAATGTGTGATTTATGATTTTAATTATGATGCCATGTGATAAAGTGCAGGTGATATAAGTAACACGTCAATTCTATCGAGCATGTGCACGAGTGACTATCTGATGCTCGTGCATGCGTCAGGCGAGATTGGGGTGTTATATACCTTGCAGTGATTCTATTTTATTTTAATCCATTCTTAGTTTAATTGAGATTCAATAATGTGTTCTTAATTATTCTTGAACTAATATTACTAGCATATTATTTCATGTATGATTTCATGCAATTAAGATTTAGAGATACTTTTATATAAATATATCTACCATAATTGAAAAAAAATACATGCAAACCTAAAGATAGGTTGATATAAATCATCTACATTAAGACCAAATCTAATAGTAAATTCACAAATCGATTAAAGTAATCTTAGGAGTTTTAACTAGACAAAGAGTTCATGTAATCAATTGAAGGTTGGGTGTTAATAGTCTTGAAAAAGATATTAAAATATAGTAGGAAATTTCACGGTCCAATAAACTATATATTAAGTTGAGTAGTAAAATCATGTTTGCATGAGAACTCTTAGAGGGATTCAAAGACCAGGTATCACTGTTTTCCTTGATTGTTTCTCAATTTATTCTTTGCTCTAGTTAGTTAATTGTATCGATCTATTTTAATTTATTATTTTAATTTTGCACCTGATTTGTATTAGTAATTTTAGGAAAACCTTATTTTTGTTAATCTACTCATTTTCTTCTTAGGCAGTTTTATTTCTTTTCTTTTATACTTATTTTTTCTTATAGCTTTTTTTTTCTTGATCTTGTATTGTGTCTTATTTTCAGGACTTGGGTAGTCATCATTATAGCCACCAAAAACAATGAAAGGATGGAGAGGACAACATTCTCAAGAGGACTATGGTATGCAATCGCTTATGGCAGCATTAGAAGCTTGGAATGAGAAGTATGATGACATGTATTTGGAAACTCAATTGATATCCATGATGTGATGTGACATTTGTGGGGCGATCACCCTAATCATGATTGTTAGGCATTGACTATATACGGAAGCATATGAATTACATGGATAATTGCCCTTGTGATACTCCATATGAGAATACCTATAATATAAAGTGGAGTAATTATTATGACTATGTAGTGAATGATTATGCTTCATCTGTATTTCTAGAACAACAACAGTAAGAGGAAGGGGAGTGTCTTAGAGATGTCCTCATGAAAGGCATTGCTTGACAAGAGGAAGAGGAGCTTCTTATTGTTTATGATACTTATTTTGTTCTTATTGTATTTTTAGGTCTTATTAATCTTCATGAATAAAAGGAGAAGAATTAGGGCAAAATTGGGATAGAAAATGAAATAATTTAATCTATTTTAGTGGTTGTCGTATAAGTCTACACGGCCGTGTGGCTTCCTATGTAAGTCTGCACGATCATGTGGCTTCCCATATAGTTCTCTAAGATAATGTTTCTTTGTAATTTTCAAAGATTGAAGAAAGATTAAGGGACACGACCATGCACAAGGTTGTGTGAGTGACCTTGTATACTCTATAACCCTAAATTCGAGCTACAAATAGATAAAATGAAGAGAAAATGAGGAAGGTCAAAAGGGGTTTGTAAGAGGCTCAGGAAAACACAAATTGATGGCCTAGAATGATAGAGAGAACAAACAAAAGCAAGGAAACATATTTAGGATGTATTTCATCAATCTAAATTGAATATTATAAAGATTAAAAAGGATTTCATCATTGTTCTTTTACTTTTTTTAATCTTTCCTTTAGTTTTGATGTTACGATTATAAGCTAAACTTTTATTAATACTTGGATTAGATAAACCCTAGGATAGCACTTGTAATGATTTTATTTTAACTTAACTCATTCTTTAGTTTCACTGAGATTCAATTATATGTTCTTAATTATTCTTGAATTAATATTGCTAGCGTATTATTTCATGTAATTGAGATTTATAAATCCTTTAGCACGAATAGATCTACTATAATTGAAAGGAGATGCGTACAAACTCAGATATAGGTTGACACAAATCCTTTGAATTAAGGTCAAACTTAATAGTGAAATTCACAAATTGATTAATACTATCTTAGGAGTTTTAATTAAAAAGAAATTTTGGTTAATCAACTGAGGGTTAGGTGTTAATAGTCTTGAGAAAGATATCAGCATAAAATATGAATTTTGATGGTTTAATAAACCATAGATTAGGTTTAGTAGTGATATCATGATTGCATGAGAAATCTTAGAGGGATTCGAAATCCATGTACCATAATTTTTCTTGATTGTTTCTTCATTCAATCTTTGTTCAAGATAGTTAATTGTGTTAAGCTAATTTAGTTTATTGTTTTAATTTTGCATTTGATTTATCTTAAATACCTTAATTTCTTAGGTTAGATAATAGAAGGATAGTAAATACTAGTAATTTTAGTCCTTATAGGATGGACTCTGTACTTACCAATGTTAGCTACAACTATACCATGCAATTATAGTTTAAAAAATAAAACTATATATCAGATACTTTATAGATCTCAAGTCAAAAGATCATTTATATAATCATCACAATGAGAATTTCTATAGACATACAAGTAATGTTTCAAATGAAATTCTTATATAGGATCAGTTCAATAAACTTGTTCTCTCATAAGCAACCATATGTTTGTTTAAGTATCTCCATACCTTAGTTTATAAGTTTGATTACTTCCTTTATAATGAAGAATCATGACGTGTGCTAGTCTTTTATACTCTATTAATGTCCAGTCGTAATTGAATAATGACTAGAAACAATTTAGATATAATATATATATGTAATATGAATCTCATAATTATGATCTTACAATAATTTCATTTACAATGTTGTTTATCTCATAGAGTTTATCGTAAACATTTAGATATGTATAGGACAAAAAATGCCTTTAAATAGTTATCTCACTAAACTATAATTAACCAATTGGCAGTATGGCATAAACTAATAATCTCCTATTTGCACTAAGCTAATCGTTAAAGTATCTTGTACCATTTCACTATATGACAATCATGCTACTGTTGGGACAGTGGTTTAGTAAGAAACTGTCTAAACATATACTTACTTAAATCTTACAATTTTTATCTTAGTTATCATCATAATTAAAAGAAACTGCCTAAATATATACGTAGATCTTTGATGAGACCTTTTATGCTTTTGCATGCTTAATGGCTCTAAAGTTTACAGTATATTATTGTCCAAACAATGTAGGGAACTATTCCAAGTTCATTAAAAAATTTACTGATCCAATTATTCATTTCCACTAAATGAAAAATATGTTATGTCTAATTAGCAATTAATGCTACATTGGGATGTTTCTAATTTTAAAATAAAAATTTTCTAAGTAAAATACACCTTAACAAGGATTTGCTTATAAAGTTAATATCTTTATAATCTTAGAAACAAATATCAACTTGTATATAGAATAATGAATATCTTTAATACTTCACAAGTATCATATCTCTCAAATACTAAACATCTTTAGTACATTATCTACCTACTTAAACTAGAATAAGTAAATAACTTCCATATCTATCTCTATATAATTAATTTCTAGAATAAAGTTATTCCCTTTTTCTCATTTAATAAGATTTTTTCCTAGACTATTGTAACATCTCGTTACCTATGTTAAGGCTAAAATAATAAATGTGAGAGATTATTGAGAAATTAGGAAACATATCTCATACTCATGCATTACATAAGATGCACATACACATGAATATTGAATCTTTGCACATAAAAATAATTGTACATGCATTCATTGATAATTTTCGGGTATAATTGTTTATAAATGTGAGTATATTGGTAAATTTGGTTTTTAAATGTTTAGAATTTTTGGAATTTTTTGGAGAAATTGTTGGGCATTTTTGAACTAGGAAAATTGCTAAGTGGCAAAACAATTGTTAAACGGTGGTAGAAATTACTATCCAATGGCAATGGAAATCTTGATAAATAACTTTAAGATTTATTGACAAGTGCCATTGAAATTTGGGGAACAATTGGAGTAGGAATTGAAATTGATGGGCCTAGTTAAATGAAAGAACCAATCAAATGCTTTAGGAATGGATATGTGGCAAGTGACAAATATCACTTGCTAAACAATGCCTTAAGTCCACTAACCTTTAAAATTAAAAGCCTCCTCTCCAGTCCCCGCACCCCCCGTTTTTTGGTTTTGTCTTTCACGAAGCTTCTCTCAAAAAGGGGCTATTGGGGTTTATTTTGGATCTCTCCATCATTTTCGTAACTCCTCCTCTCTTCCTCTCTTCTTCTTGATTTTTGATTCTTCAAAAATCCATTCATGTTAAAACCAACCCTCTCATCTTTCATGCTACTCTTTCATCTTGCCTTTTCTTCCATTCTCACCAAAAATTCAAACTTTTCAACCGCAAGATGATGATGATCGTGGGATGTTGATAAAGTTAGGGATTTTTGAGTTTCTTGAAGATTTTGAAGAATTGGAAGCTAACTCAAGTAAGTATCTTGTCAAATATCATGGGTTTTGGTTAAATGAAGTATTTGTGATGATATTTGGAGGTTAATCTCATGAAATGGTGTTTTGGGTATGTGTGTGTCGTAAATGGTAAAGAGTGTGTAATTTTCTTGCTTTTATTGATGAGCTATAAATCTTGTGGAGGTTGAATGATCATGATAGGAGTTTTGTATATGCTAGAATGTTGGTGAAGAAATGAACATATATATATGTATATATTGGAGTTTGTTTCATGTAAATGCTAAATAATGAGTTAAGAGTTGTTTATGGGTGATTGATGTTGTATATGATGAGTAAGAAACTATAAGTTATGCTACACATGTTTTAAAGACGAATTGGTTCTGAAATGGATGTTTTAATGAGAATTGGAAGTTGATGAGTATAGAAATGCGTCTATAACCTATTTGTGTTAAGGGTTGAGTGTAGAAATGAGTTGAAATGGAGTTGAGAATGAGGAGTGGATGGAGTAGAAAAGGATGATCTTTGTACAAATATGTTAGGTGTCAAAATCTGGAAAAACTTGAAAATGATGGATAGGAAAATATTCATTGCATATGCTTCAGTGTTTTAGCCATAACTTCTTCTAGAGTTGTTCAATTGAGATGATTATTGATTTATATTAAACTAGAGATGAATGGCTACAATTGTTTAGAAGAAGACTTTTCCTAAAAATCTCATTTTCTAGGATTAAAATGGAAGTGAAGTTTGGATAAAAATAAAAGAAAGAAGAAGGAGTGTAGTGGTTCAGAAGCAGGTCAAGATCGCAACATGTCATGGTCGCAACTCTTCTGGGTGAACGCGAAAGTCGTGATCGCGACACCACTGGTGAATTTCACGTCGCGATCATGACCCGAGGGTTGTTATGCGGGAATTTTTATTAAACATGAGTTGGTATTTTGATGATATCTTGAGCTGTAGATGTCCAAATGAAGTGATTTTTTATTTAGATTAAAGAAGAGACATAATTCTAAAACTTTATTGAAGAGTATAAATTTAATTCTATCTCTAAGACTTTCAAAATATGGTGTGAAATTGAGTCTTAATTGAGGTTGTAGTACTACCCGAGACAGAAATTATATCTTGATGTTATCATAAAAATTGAATGGATATAGGCTGAATCAGACAAAGGTGTCTTCACAAAAGTTGTAGTCCATTCTCTTATATTTCAATTGATATTAAGTTTGTAATTTTAGATATTTGAGTTGAAAGTTTTGAGTTGTACAATTTGAGGGTATGATCATGAACTAGCCAAAAGTTCCGTTATACACAGTTTGTGGTATTGTGAGCATAACTCTTAGGATACTGATCCAAATTGAATGATCTTAGTGTCATTAGAAACTTAAGAGAGAGACGAACAATTTTCTAGAAGAAAGTACCCTATAATTTCTTCATTTTCATTATTAGATTGATCATGGAAAGTTGACCTGAAAGTGTGTCTTAGGAAAAATCTGAATTGAAGAAATGAGTTGTGAATTTTGATTTAATGGTTTTATTGAGGTATAAACCATAAGTATAGATGATAATTATGTGAGTTTGGATATATGAATGTATACATGTTGAGAATAATAGAGCGATACCTGGGATTGTTATAAACATGCATTGTGTATACATACATGTGCATTAATTTATACTTATGATTGTGTGAGTTTGGATATATGAATGTATACATGACGAGAATAATATAGCGATACCTGGGATTGTTATAAACATGAATTGTGTATACATACATGTGCATTAATTTACACTTATGATTGTGCCAAATTGTGATATGTGTATATTGTGTGATATAGAGGAGAAACTGGAACGTTAACATCTAGACATTGCCGGAACGTCCAGGCATTAACTTCGGGAGTGATCTGTGAGTAACCTAGATGGTCTCACTTAATTACTTTTTTGCTTAAATTTTGTTTTGAAATGATTGAATGAATGTGGCTTGATTGTTGATTCTAAACAATGAAGGTCCGATGACTGTGATATTGAATTGACATATTGAAGTGCTGCTTGTATATGAATGCAGAACTATGTGCTTCATAATATGATTGATTGTGATAGATGCATTCCATACATGAATGCACACTCAGATAATGACAGTGGTGACTAAAGTAGCTACCGATCAGATCTTAAAGCTCAAAGTGTGAAAAAGAGCCTCGAGCTCAGAAAGTGATTAAGAGCCTAAGGCTCACTATGTAAAATGAGCCTTGTATTCCCATCGGATAAGGGACAGTTATCAATTAACTCGGTATCCAAAATGGATACGGGACAGTTTATCAAAGAGCCCAGTATCCAAAATAGATACAGGACAGTTTAGGCACCTAGTCACAACAATGTAACAATTAGAAAAGAGTCTCATGAGCATTTCATATATGCATTTGTTTAAGTATGATTGATTGAAATGAAGAATTGCTTATGCTTAAGTGAAAATATGATATGAAATCATTTATGTGAAAATGCAAATATGTGTTATGTGAAATGATGTGTTGCATGAATTGAGTGAACCATCCATGATGGATACCTCACTGAGTTCGCAAAACTCACCCAAAATTTGCAATTATTTGTCAGGCTCAGAAGAGTACCCCGTTAGGCAAAGGGAGTATACCTACTACATTCAAGAAAGAGGTAGAGATCAGGATCAGTTTGCGTCTACATTGTATTTCTTTATTTTTATACCAAATTAAGTCTTCCACAATTACTGTATCTTGTGTATTTGAATATATTTGTTGTGTATAACTTTCCAATTGAAAAGGTTTTGCAAAAGAGATTGATCAAAGTGTAATAAATAATTGCGATTTTGAGTTTTATGAAATGAAAGTATGGGCCTAGGCTATTGAAATTTTGATGATCATATTGTTGCGATTAAAAATATTTTGAATAAAAGTGGGCCTGAAATTTTGATTACTGATTTCTGTGTACACGTTTAAAAAAAATGCACTGAGTTTCGAGTGTATGAGTATTGGTATGAGTATGTTAGCATGCCACCTCGTGGGGGCACAAACTCGAATATCACTCAGGATGTCGGGTACGTGTCCTGCGAAAGTGAGGTGCTACAACTATCATATATTTAAGAATTGAAAATATGATTTTTTTTCTCCATAAGCAGTATGCCTTTAAATACTTCCACTAAAAAAGAGAACCTATACTCCCATTATCCTTCTTATAGAAATGATAAATTCACATTTACCTCTAAAATAAATTCTTTGAATTCAACATAAAAGTAAATCTTTCAACTTCTCATATCCTTTTCACTATGCATTAGATGTATCAACAAAGGCTTTAGTTTCAATTAATGTATTGTTATGAGATTTGGACCTTTTAAATTTTAGCTTACTCCCATTACATATCTTGAGAACCATTCTCCATAAGTTTTTTTGAAACAAATATTTTGTTTAATAGGGTATGAAAATTTATAACCAACCTTTTACACATCACATATCTTTGTATTATCTAATTTAGTTATACAATTATTGGATAATATATGCTTCAACTAAGCATCACATCCCAAAATAACTTTCTTTCACTCTTTTAAAGTCTTGCGTTGATTTAATCAGAACTATCAAAGGTTAGTTATAGTACTAGGTACAACTATAAAAGAAATAAATATTGCATCATACAATAACTCATATTGTATTTTCCTACTTACATAAAATCATACTCTTATGAAATTTATTTACGGAGATATTAATTAGAGAATCTCATTCTTTATAGATAACCAAAAAAATGATATCTCACTACATCAATCTCGTCAAAGTGTTTCAACACGCTGAATGCTTAGTAAACTTATTCTCAAAAAATTTATTCTTTGAGATTGTCAATCAAAATTTATTCTAATTAAATAATTTATGCTATAATTTATATATTGAGAACCATTCTCCTTAATTTTTTTAAATAAACATTTTGTTCAATGAGGTATGCAAGTTTATATCCAACCTTTTATACATCTCATAACTTTTTATTATCTAATTTAGTTATAAACTTATTGGATAATATATGTTTCAACTGAGCATCACATCCCAAAATTACTAACTTTCAATCTTTTAAAGTATTGCCATTTCATATCTGATATGAAATCTTGCTAATTAATTTAAGTAGAACTAGTGAAGGAGAGTTATAGTTCTAGGCACATCTATAAAAGAAGTATATATTGCATCATATAATATCTAATATTGTATTTTACTACTTACATAAAATCATACTTTTACGAAATTTATTTTTGGAGATACTAACAATAGAATCTCATTTTTTATAGATAAACGAAAAATTATATCTCACCACATCAGTCTTATCAAAGTGTTTCAGTAGTCTCAATGTTTAATTCTACTATAATTTCTACTTAGATTTAAACAATTAGATCTTTTTAAAAATTGAAATCAATATTTTATTTAATGCATATGACTACCATATAGTCATTAGTAATCTAATGAAATCATACTTTTGTGAATTGTTATAACATATATATAAAACAATTCATTATCATCATCATCATCCTTTCACTAAAGGTTAATTCAAGGATCGTTTGGTTTTACTTCTATTTTTTATTGTGATTTTTAGTTTTCGTTTTCTGTTTTTCAATTTATGTTTTTCAACTAAAAACAAAAACCTTTTTATTGTTAATATCAATGCATTAACTTTTTTTATCACTAATAATAATTGCATATTAGATAAAACTCAAAGATAAAATTTTTTAATTAATTAAATTCATTTTACTCTCTTATATAATATTTATTAATAAAAATTATTTTATTTTATTAAATAAATAATTTTAAAATAAATTTTATTTATAAATTAATATTTATTTTTAATATATTTTAATTATTAAATTAATTTTTTTTAAATTTATATATTTTGAATATATTTTAAATTTAAATATATTTATTAATGGAGAGCTTTTAGAATGTGGCATGATCAAAGCCAATGATTGTAAGCAATTATTAAATTAATTTTATTTAATTAAATTAAAAATTATTTAATTAAATTTAATATTAAATGAATTTATTCATAATTATTTATATATAAAAACAAAAAAAACCATTTTTTGTAATTTTCATATATTTAAAAAATTGGAAGAAACAAAAACCAAAAATTTAAACAAACATATTTTTTACTAAATTTGAAAACAAAGTAGAAAACAAAAATAAATAAATAGAAACAAATAGACTCTATTTCATACCTTAATGTTGAGAACCCTGTAATTGTTGTAGAGAATATTAGTGCTTAAGCTTATTTATAATAATTTTTGTGTATTTTAGTAATTTAATTAAAATAAAATTCTAATTTCAATTAAACTTTAATTAGAATTACATTTTTTAATTAAATACCAATTATGCCTAATAAGAGTCAATATCTCATATTTATCATTTTTTGCCTATAACCCATTTTTTTACATGTGACTCGTTAGGTTCCTAAACGTTTTGACAATAGATATAAATTATAATTCTCTAATTAAATAATTTGTGTCCATAAATCAAGATTAACATCTAGCGACGCGTTATGATCACTTAAATATTTATGTATGTCAAAGTAGTTTTGAGTAACTATTCTGTGTGTGATTTTTCTATATGATTCAATCATTCCATCATATAATATTCTGATTAGACATAAAAATATAAAAAAATAATATCTACTCTGTTTAAGTCCTATTATACGAGTTCTCCACTATTAGCAATTAATTCAATTAATAACATTTGAAAATTATTTTCAAAATATCATTCCACCTTGGCTAAGGGTGTTCGAAATTAATACTAATTGAGAGCAACAAAACATTCTCCTTAATTACTTTATGGTGATAAATCTTATAATGATCACTCATCTACCTCAATATAGTTCATATTGTATTCAATGATTACCAACTGAACCGCCCTTAATTAGAATAAGGGCAAAATTCTTAATTTATGATAAAAATAATTTTTGATCCGTAAAATGGGGGAGAATTAACAGGAGAGTCCGCACATAGGACACCCCGCCAATGAGACTGGCGGGGTGGGAGGACGTGGCACCCACCCCGCCATTACCCATGGCAGGGTGGTCCTACTTGGCCACCCCGCCATTTGCGCTAGCGAGATGGCGTGGTCCACCCCGCCATTCAGGCCACCCCGCCAACTGCAGAGCCAAAGCCAGCCGGTATTAGCTAGCTCTGGCACCACCCCGCCATTATGAATGGCAGGGTGGTCTTTACTAGCCCCCTTTATAGACACCACCGAAGAGGCACTTCGGTGCTTCTTCTCTCGTCTCTGCTTCTGCTTCTTCAAATTTCTTTTCTTCGGTGCTTCTTCATCTCTGCTTGTGCTTCTTCATTTTAATTATCTTAAGTGCTTCTTCATC
>JAOSBO010000007.1:13577143-13588412 GCA_027563915.1 Erythroxylum rotundifolium
CTAGCTTATTAACTAAATGTCATTCTACTAAAGACAATTAGTTGAACTCTTGAATTATTAAATATTATGAGAACATAAATTTCAAATAAGATGTCCAATTACCCTATTATGAACCTTATTATAGCTATCCGCACAATAAAGGGTAAAATTACCGTTTTTCCTTCATATTGGTTTTTTCTTCTAGATATCTTGTTTTACTCTTTATGGTGATTAACAAACAAGATCTCATCTTGGTGTTAAGACTTGATGGGTAACTAGTCTATCAAACTACTAGTGCCATTTTAATCACCAATTTCCATAAAACATCTAGAAGTGATGATATCACTATAAACTCTTTATTTGAGTGCATGTTTCCTAATACATGTTTCAATTAATAATTCCAACATGCAGACATTGGATTAACATTCTGTAAAAATCCATTCTGATCATATCAAGAATTACAATGAAACATATATAAGTTCATCACTCATCAAGATTGTGGTCCATAATAAACGAATGCTTAAGTTGTATGTTTAATGATTAAAGCAACAACCCACTTTATTCTTAAAACATACTTGATTCCATATTCATTTAATAGTGCCATTATTAATAGTCAACTACTATCATGATATGAAACTCATCATTCCCTCAAAGTAAACTCCTTTACTTACGTGGAGATAAGTCGCAACGCTACGGTCTAAATCATAATCAAGAGACCAACTTTATCATTCAACTGTGAATCCATTATTTTAAATTCTTATAATATACATGTTTCCCATACATCTCTATGTATATGTATATTACTTACAAAAGAATCTCGGTACCTTATGGCTAGATATATAATGCTCATAAAAACCAAACTCTTTATTTTTATTAATAATAAATATTTTCATTACAAAACTATAACTGGAAGAAAATTAAGTTATAAGTAAATACACATACTCTCCAGGGAACTATATTTATATAACTCCAACAATGATTAGGTATTAAATTCTGAGTGATGTGATATATAAGATTTGATCCTATATGATGCGAGATATTAATTGAACTGTGTTATATACTTGTGATATTTATGTCTGTTTTGAGTGAGCACATCGATGATGGTTCACTAACCGAGTTCGCATTCTCATCAAAATTGCAACATTATTTTTTAGGTTTAGGAAAAATCTAGCTAGCTTAGTTGAAGTAACTTCTGCATTCAAATATTGCCAGTGTCGAGATCGATTGTACTTGCAGATGTCTTGATTATGTTATATCAAGAATTGTATCTTTCAACTGTTGTATATTGTATATGTGCATTTTGGAATTGTAATGACATTTGAGACTGTGTATGTTTCTGAATAAAAATGGAACAACATGATTATTGGAATGTTTTTGCAATAGGAAAAAAAGTAAAAATGAATTGATTTAATTGTCTTAACGTGCCATTTTCGTAGAGCATGTTTCCAAATATCCTTCGATATGTCGGGTATATGCTCTATAGGAGTGGTATGTCATAGTCGGCTTACAGCTCTGCTTGATCACAGGTTGACAAGCTTATAGCCTGAGCTATCCATCTTTTAAGCAAAAAAATTTCTAAAGCGATGTTTGTTTTGACAAAACGACATCGTTGTGGAAATAAAGTGAAGGCAACAGACCGGAATGCATAGGCCCATGTCTTGATCAACTCGAGCCAGAAGCGAACTAGGTCGGTTTTGCTATCTCTATCAAAAACTGATCATGTTCTTTTTAAAAAGAAAATTGAAAATGGATATTATAAATAACACCATTAAGAGTGAGAACCAAGTTTAGCCAATACAAAATGATAAAGAGAGACAACAACCAGTGATGAACTAATTTAAGAGCTAAAACAGAGGAAGAAATATTCCACCTTGCATCTATGCTCGAATTTATGAGAGTGGCAATTCCTCTGACTAATGTGGTCTCCCTTATTCAAGTGAGAGTGTTACAACATAAATTTTATGCGTCCTTTGTTCATTTATGAATAATCTTTAAGTTCTCTATTTTTATAGTGCATAAATAACACACTTGAATACTAATTTGAATGTAATACGATCTTCTTTAAGGTGAAAACTTACTTTATTAACCCATTTCACAATATTTGACCACTAATCCTTCATTCGGAATCTACTACTATATCGGTGCTACATCCTCTTTCAAATATGTTTATAAACACTTCAAATGCCAAATAAGTGGTTTCATGGTTCATTGCTTTGGTTACAAAGTTTGCAGCATAAGTGGAGTTTCCTTTATACTTATATTATTCTCAATCTCTTTTAAATAGCTAAACAAGGAATAAAAAATGTCTTAGGTAGCCTTGTCCAACTGACATTATGAAGAGATGTTAAAAAAATTTCCAATTAGACTTGTCAGTAAAAGATCAGGAATCGTGTCTCAACCACATGATAATCTTTAACCATCATTTTAGGTTTATTTCTAGCATTCCTTTTTATGTAATATGAGAAACCTTTGAGGTTCCAACTTATATTGTCATCTTGAATAATTAATTTCCTTAACCTCAATATTGCCGGCTTAAGAGTTTGAACATTATGAAGCTTACAAAGGGTGCTTTGATTATGACACTTGTCATATCAAAACTAAGTGGTCTTACCATTCCCAATTATGCTTTTTGTAGATCCGCCAAGGGGACCCATTGTCCCCTTATCTATTTGTCTTATGTGTTGAGAAACTGAGTTGTTTGATAGCGCAACTAGTGAGTGATGGGAATTGGAAGCCAATCAGAATAGGGACACGAGGCCCTTTAATTTCACACATGTTCTTTGCTGATGACCTCCTGTTCATGGGTGAGGGATCGGAGGCCCAGGATGAGGTTAGAGGAGAGTCTAAGAGGTATTAGTTCCACATTGAACCTTCCAAAAGCTATCCCTTCCCAACAACTAGGAATATATCCATTGTATTCGTAAGGACTCATGGCCTGCAAATAGCTTTCATACCCATTTTACTAGAATTATTTTGTTCATAGTTTTGATAGATACAACACCTATTCTCATTTTCTATTTACGTTGATATACCTCTGAGCATTTACCTTGTGCCTTTATAATGTTGCTTATTTCTCCTATCCAAAGAAAGTTTTTTAGAATTTTTCTAATAGAATTAATCCATTTGATTGTAGGGGAAAGAAGGGAGCTCTAATATACAAAAAATAATAATATAAACTAAAGTCTTCCTACATAAAAGAGGATTTTGTCCATTTAACAACTAATTCTTCCATATATCAGGTTAAAGAGAGGCTAATAGTTCTTGTAAGATAGCCTTTTAGTGATCATTGGGATTCTAAGATAACTGAGAGGAAGTTGCTGCTGCTTAAGGCCTATGGTTAGGGATAACTGATTTGCAATCCTAACAACTCTTATAGATACATAAATGTAACTTTTGTGTGTGTTGATTGCAAGGTCTAACATATCTATACATAGGAATCAAAGTTAATTTCATGTCTACAACACGTAAAAGGAGGAGGTCATTAAAATGGAGAGGTTAAATATCTTTATTTTTCTACATTTGTTGTGATAGGTGAAATCAAGCCCTTATTCAATCTTCTTCTTTTTTAGCCTTATCAATGCCTTAATATATATGGTGAATAGATAAGAAGTCATCAAGTTTTGTTATCTTAAACCTCTTACTTTATTAAACATATAAGTAGGATCTCCATCATTAGTATATTGTAGGAAAGGGTAGTGACACAGATTCAACTAATAGATGAACTCCTTAGGAAAGTCAAATGCCTCATTGTTGTTGAATAAGGAGATCTAGCTAACTGAATCAAACAACTTTTGAAAGTCTTTGTAGAGAAATGTCTAATAATTTTCTTCTTGTGGTAGTATTTGAAAAGATCTTATGTCAAAAGTATATTGTATTCTATGATCAATTAAGTTATTTTTTATTATTTGTCTTATCAATATGTACAAAATCTTCAACTAATTTAATAGTTAAGGATTAGTCAAATAATTTAATCAAGTACAATTTCAATATTCTTGATAACCTTGAGTAAAAGAGAAATTGATGTATGGTAGACATACATTACTTTTAGTATTGTTTGCTTGGTGTATTGCTTGTGTTTTCGATGAATTTGATACTAAATTGGAGAATTTTTTACATTTCAAGTCATATTTCTATCTATACAAGGAAAAAAAAAGCAAAGCAAGAAATGAAATAATTTTGGAAGATATGGAGAAGAATCACATCATATGGTAGTGTATATAGTCTTGTGTTAGGGTTATGTATAAAAGTGGTTGCTTCTATTTCTCTAGCACACCCTCTACACCCTATGTTACCCTTTGGATCAAGAACACAAAGTTATAAATAGTCTTATGTGTGTATCCGTGTTGACGTTGTCAATTTCTAAAGAATTTTATGGAATACAAGACTCATTAAAAGTTAGGATTTAATGTTTTAGCGAAGAAAGGAGGTAGAAAATAATTTTTTCCTAGGGACCAATGTAAGTGTCATTTTGGAGCTATTTCGCATTAATCTTGATAAAAATTAATCATTCTTTAAGGATAGAGGAAGAATTTAACAATTCTTTGGAAATGTCAAGATTCAAGAACGCAATTTTTTTATTGTTTTCTTTATTACTTTTAATTTGATTTTTTTAAAAAATGGTAATGAATTAAGCCATTAAAGTCAATTAAAATATACAAAAGAGCTACAAAGAGTTGTATAAAAGTTTACCATGAGGAAATATCCGAACGAATAATCCCAAGTTCAACATTCTTTAGAAGTTGGAACAGTTACTAATAGTACAATAGTTAGCAATGATGTAAAAATCAGATTGGACCAGCTGGTTCGACCATATTAAATGTGAACCATATTAGTTTTTGGTTCGTTTTTATTTTTGACCGTTGTCAATAAAAATCATCCTGTTTAATAATAAATAGGCCGATTTCTGAACTGTGAACAATAATCATGAACTGTGAACTGTCAAGAAGAAGAGTGAAAGTAGATGCTAAGACCAGCCACTCTATCTGGGTTTGAATGCTAGAGTAACCTGTTTCAGATAAAATAAAGATAGAAAAAATCAAACTCGATGCTTATTTCTTTGTATGTTTATCTTTGACTCAAACCTCCAAAATCAAAATAAACCAACTTTTAATTATAGAAGCAAAGCACAAACCCAAGGACAACTAAAGATATGCGTAATTTTATGGGTGTACAACTCAAAAGGAAGTGAGAACAACATAATATTAACATACTCAAGACAAAGGGTGAGATCTCAATTTAAGTCCATGCAAACGCTAATGAGAGAGATTGAGAGGGAAGAGTAGAAGATGAAGCTAAAAGATGAAAATAATGAAAAAGAAAAATCAAGAAATAGAGAGATGCACATGATAATGAGGGTGACTGAGAGGGAAGAGTAAAAAGATGAAGCTAAAGGACGAAAGTTGTAAAAAAGAAGATGGTGATAATAGTTGTACCTTGAAAGTTATTCTTGAAAGTGGAGCATATCGTATACTGTCTTAGGGGATTTGTTAATGGCAACAAGGATCACAGACTTGACCACTGACTCTCTTTCAAAAAGAATTAAAAAACTACTTTTAACTACTAGTATATATATATATATATATATATATATAAGATGATATTGTCCAAAAATTAATACTTATGGACACATTTTACATTTTATATATCAAAATCAATATTAAATCATAAATATTAAATTATAATAAAATTATTTACTTCTTAAAAAATAATCTTTATATGTTATGATCAATATTTTAGTATTAAAAAAGGCAAACATTAAAATTAATTGATTATTAATAAATATTTTCACTTTTAATAATAAATTTATTATTTATTAAAATAAATTAAACAATTGAAATTTTGATTAATTCAAAATTTATACTTTTTGTTTATTATATACCGATTTTATAGTGATTTAATATTGGTTGAACCTTTAAACCTTAAACTTTTCCTTTTACTTGTTCGATATCTGGTCCGGCTTTTAAAACATTGATAATTAGCATTATGTCATTTGGACTGGTATAGACTAGTATAGCCTTTAATTTGTAAGAGGATCCTATTATTGAATTGCGCCTTAGTTAGGCTTCTGTTATGAAAAGTGCGAGCATTCCTCTCATCCGAAATGGCTTTGATAAGAAAAAATAACAAGGCAAAAGCACCAATTGATTGTAGTTTCAGGGTGCTTAATAGTAACACACTATGATTTGATGGAATTCTAATCACATGGAGGATTTTGAATGTAGCACTTATGTAATAGAGATCTCCAAATGGTTGTGACAAAATCTCAATGAAAAAAATAGATGATCATTACTTTCTTAAGCTCTTTAGCAAAGAATACACTAGGTAGGCATGTTAAGATACTTTTGTAACTTATTAACAGTTGGCAATTTGTCCTTTATGGCTAATCACAACGTGAGGGAAGCCTAAGGATGTAGATGTTTGAACCAGACAATATGAGTCTAAGGTATCCTGTTGAAATAACTTTGAAGAGCCTTTATTTAGCATTGATTAGTGAACTTGCCATTCTTAGTATGCGTCCAAATGATGCTATCTTCTCCTTCACTAAAGCAAGTTTGGGTGATTTCTACAGTAAGGGAGTTTAGAAAGGAACTCTATCTGAAAATGAGTTTATTAACCAAAGCTTCAACAATTGACAAATTCTAGCTAATAAAAGGTTTGAAAATTTCCATTTCTTATAAGTTGTTTGAAAGTCCATAAGAAAGCCAATTGACAAACCAAAAACTAGCTAATCTTCCATTTCCAATAAGAGAACCAAAATCATTCTTTAACAAACCTCTAGTTCTCAAAATTGCTCTCAAAGTGGAAGCTGAGGATTATCTAACCTTTAAGCTCTAAATGCTTATGTTCTTTATGTAGATGTCATGGATCCATTTACACTAAAGAGCTTTTTGTCAGTCATTAATCTTTATAATCTTTTTGAAAGCATGGCAGTTTTCTTTGTCTTAAGGGAAACAATACTAAGCCCTCTATCTCTTTAGGTAGATAAACCTACTTCCATTGAATCTTGCCCCTTTTGAAAGTATCATCATTTCCACTCTAAAGAAACCTGCTGCATATCATTTCAATGGACTTAATGATCTTCCTACAAGAAGCAATATAAGCAGCCTAAAACACGTTAATAGAGTTTATAACAGAAACAATAAGTTGAGCTTCTTCAAAGCTTTTATGAGAATAGATACAGAAGAGTGCTCAGCCTTGGAGAGGATTCATTACAAAAATTTAATACAATCTACGAAGTTTTATGAATAAAACGTCGCAGATTGTTAATATTATTTGTGATGTTTTTAAAACGTCACGAAAAGTTTACATATTCCATGACGTTTTACGAAAACGTTGCAGATTTGTAAGACTTTTTGTGATGTTTTATTAATGAAACGTCAGGAAATAGAAACCATGACATTTTGTTGAATAAAACGTCATAGAAAGTGTTCTGAAAATGTTCTCCTCCCATGTGTAAAACGACATCATTTGGTTTAAAATGAAAAGACGTCGTTTTGGTTTTGTTAAAACCAACTCCCTTGCCCCCCCCCCCCCAAACCTATGTTCTGTTTGCTTCTCCATAGCTCTATCATTCTTCCTCCTCCAGATTGCTCCTTCATCCTTCGTATGTGTGTTCTTTGTCAAGCTACTCTGTCTCTGGCCATTGTGGTCATCTTCTCTAGCGTATTTGGTGAAGGTATTTTCGTATTCTCTCTATCTCTTTAATGTATTTTTGTCAGACTTAAAATGTAGGATCTTTATAGTGTTTAACATTAAAATGAGAACTCTAGGCAGTTAAATAACTGAGTAATATATGTCCCCTCCTATTGCTAGAGATGGGTTGCTTAAGAATTGTGAATTTCTGGAACAGTTTAGCTCTGTTTTGAAACTGAATTTTCTATCCTTTCCCATACTTCTTTCCTTATCCAAGTTGTGTTTTGTTTACTCATTCTTGAACCATTTTACCATGTTCTTTTTCGAGTACATTCAGTTCATTTATGGAATTTTATTGTCTACTTTATCACTCCCCTAGTTTTCTTTTAAGAATCTTACCAATGTATGCTTATAGATTACTTGCAAATTGTGTTTTATCTGAATCTTTTTCATCATCTTCTTTTTTGGGTTGATTCTTTTGAATTATTTAATTCTCCTCTTCTTTGTTGAGAATTAACATAAATGGTATTCAAGAAGCTTATCATATAGATATTTTCAATATGTAATCAACCTATAACTATATAATTGTTTAATGACCAATTGGATTCTGATATACAATTTTGTAGACAAATTAAAAGTATCTTGTACACTCATTAATCCTACAAGACCTGTTGCATCTAAGCAGTATGAAAAAGACTTGAGGAAGAAAAGACACACAATTCATCTAATAATAGGCTATTGATTTTGAATTCCTGATTGACCACTTTAATAATATTTACTAAGTTAAAAAATGAGCATAAAAGAAGCTTGATTTTAGGAAACCTAACTGCATTGTATTGATGATTTCGTTTGCAAAGACTGTTGCATTAAACTTATCAAACACAATTTCTTGTTTTGTAACACAATATATAGGTGATACATATTTTAAACTGTATTCCTATCACCCTCTACACTTAAATATCAAGAACTCTTTCCCTTGGAAATAAAACTATAACATATCAACTAAACTATCCAAAATATGAAATGAGGTTGAAATTTTGATTAAAATTAGTCTCTTATCCTTTCCACAAAGATAAAATCTAGATAGCCATCATTATAGAAGAAATAAATTGCAAAACCTTTACATTGTTAAATAAACATTAAATTATTATTATTTTATCATAATAAATAGATGAGGAAATATTTAAGTGTATCTATGCATAGTAAAGTAACCAAAAGAAGGGCTTATGTATGGTAAAAAAATAATTGTCCCTTTCATTCTTTTAAATTAGTCGATCAAAGCAAAAATGTAGAACCTAGATAATTGGTGGCAGACATATAGCATATGTAGGAAGTCAAGATGTTTTTCAATTCCAATTTTATAAAGTAATTGTTTTACCATGCATTCTTTTGACAAAATTCTTGAATTCTATGAAGTTTTGTCTCTCCATCATAATTGAACTAAGCCTAAAGTAGGTAAAAGAAAAGAAAAGCCTTCCATTTGGATCATTCAATAGCAATTGGTAGTATATGTCCCATGTAATATTTATCACTTAAACAATTAATAAAATACTCCAGAAGCATTACTTTTTGAACTTAACATAGTAAATTTGTAAACTACATATTGTATAGTTTCTTATAAGAAAATCAATCAAACTTTTAGAAAGACCTTTGGTTTCATAACTTTCCTGACTTGATGGAAATAGTTAGTTTTCTTACTTTCCATATTAATGCCTTTGGATCTATTAACTGCTCCTCTATTTCTACTCACTGCATATAAAAAAATCACTATAAAAATTAATATAATCCGCGACGTTTATGCAATTAGGTCAATGAACTTTTAGAGCTTTAGACTCAACTAGTACTTAAATATATTTAATTTAATTTAATTTAAGTACCAATTTGGCGGTCTTTTATGCAATTAGAGCAATGAACTTTTAGAGCTTTAGACTTAACTAGTATATAAATATATTATTGTAGTGTTACTTTGATAAATGTATTCAGACTTAACTAGTACTTAAATATATTATTGTAGTGTTACTTTGATAAATGCCTTCTTCTTACCATTTTAAAACTTCTTTGTAAAATATTATTGTCTTCTTCTTCCCTTTATTAATTTTCTTTTAAAAAGTTGATATCCTTATTAACAATAACCTCATAGGTAGCGAGATTATGAGATTTAGTAAAAGATTATGAGATTAATATGCTAGGAAATTCAAGTAAAAGATTATGAGATTAAATTTAACCTGAAAGGAGTACCAATGAATGTTCAAAGAAGTTGAATTTGCATTGTTTGCATTTTGTTTTTTAATTGTGGATTCAGTTCTGATTTTTTGATGTTCCAACATGATTTTAGCTTGTTTTAAGTTCCAAAGACATGATAAATGACAACTTATGTGTTGGGTTATCAAAGGGATTTATGTAGAATACAATCTTTGAAGTTTAATGAGATGAAGCTAGTAGCTTATATGTTGTTTTAGTGTACAAATTGTTGGTGAGATTTATTGAGTTGTATGATCACAATTTTATAATTTAAGGGGCTAAAATTTGGTCAATAAAATGTTTACAAGTTGTTTATATGTTTAAGCTAAATTAGACATCAAATTATAGCATGTCTTCTAAAAATATCTAACTTGATTGTTCATAAGACTTTTTCATATATTTCATGAATACATCATGAATAATTACGAGAACACTAGTTATCTCATTTAAGAGATGATAAAAACCATATAAGGAAAGGATCTATAAACTCCTACATAAGATAAATGAGCTTAAGTGTATTTTTTTAAAATTAGAATGTTAAGCACCTAGTTCACTTGTCTAAGTGGTTACCTAAATCTTTAAAAAGAATTTAAAATTAGGGAAAGATGAGACTTTGGTTGTGGACGTATAATAACAAAACTTACCTAGAAATTCATAAAATGAGATTTTATCTTAATTTAAAAGTGAAAACATGTAGATGAGTGCATAAAAGTTTATACTTTTACCTAAGGATTAAAATAAAAGCATATGGATGAATGCTTAGAAGTTTATAATTTTACCTAAATTAAAAAATATATTTAAATTTTAACTAAGGTTTGAGCTAAGTAATGAAGAATGTGCTTGGGGTTTAAGAGGATATATGAGGCTTAAAATGCAGTTTGACTAGACTAAAAGTAGAATTTAACTTTTGATTTTTGAAATAAATAAGCAATAGATATTACTAAAATCACTAAGAACCAGCTATGGCTTTAAAAACTTGTGCTCGCAAAGATTTTATATTCTCTTAAAGAGACATCCTTTAGAAGGCCAAAGTAATAACTTAGATGTAATTGATATTAATTGGGATGGGAGTTTAAGGCAATAATGCCTTTAAATATAAGTATTGATAAGAAAATTGAAAATGTTGGATCAAATTTTTGTTGGGATCATATACTACTAAGATTCTCCTATTGAAATAAGCTTACTAGTTTCTTGAGGTATTCCTATTTTTATTCAAGAATCAATATCATTCCTTAGATTTTTGGACTTTTATTTTGGTCTCTAGGAGATCTATAAAAATAAACTTCTTTAACCTCAAGTAATCATTATTGACAACTTCTTTATTATGACAATCAAAGACCTTCATAGTTCAAGTTATAATGGTTATAAAACTAAAGTTAAAAGGTTTATTAGTAGGTTTTTTATTTGGCTTCCTTCT
>JAOSBO010000007.1:13594202-13608629 GCA_027563915.1 Erythroxylum rotundifolium
ATCTCTTCAAGTTTTCTTCTCCTTTCCCACCAAAGGATCTTGTTAACCAAGTTATCCAAGGAGAATAAGTGGTAGATTAGATTGGTCGAGGATACAATAACGAGAAGAGGATACATCACCTAGGAGGGGATACATTGCCGAGGTTAAGATATCATAGTAAGGAGTTAAAGTTGTAGCAAAGAAGTCGGTATATTTCAATGTTAAATATTTTCCTTATACTGTATCATATATGGCTTGACATGTTGATTTGGTTATATTGCTTCTGCTGAAATTTGATTTCTAAAATCAAATTTTTGAAGTCTACTATTTTATCCAAATCTTGCATGCCTAAGTTTTCAATACAACAAAAACAACTCAATCACCCTCCATTCTTGGGATTACTTGGTGTTGTTAGCTTTTAATTGATATCTCAAGGATATTTTTTCGTTTGCACCATTTTGTCTTCATCATACAATTTGTGTGTTTCTATCTTGCCTAATATTTCCTCATCCAAATAAACTTCTATACAAATTCTTGCAAAACCAATCCTTATCAATTAAGTTATATTTTCTTCTAAACATATTGGTCTTTCGATGACACTAATTAGGTAACTTAACCTATATGTACATTAGTACTCTAATAGAATAATATGAAAGTTAGACAGATGCTTTGATTCAATTTCTCCATTTCTAAACTTATTTTTCATTTGTAACTTATCTTTCGTTTTCTTGAATTGTTAGATATAATACATCTAATTGTTTATATATATATATAATAATAATACTTCTCTTCTCTGAATTTTCTTGTTTGATATCTTTTTCCATAAAAGGCTTTCAATCCATTAAGAGAGAATAGTCTTTAGATATTAACATTAAAAACTATTGTCCAACAATAATATAAAAGTTTATCACTAAATACTTGAAAAAAACACATCCAGCACCTATTTGCAACATTTAACCCACTAAAGGAACTAGTACTAGAGCATGGAAAGAATAGAATTAAAGTAGTCCTATCTTTAGACGAGCAACAAGCAATAACATGAGTGATGACCTATGAGCGATGAGAGCAAGCATGAATGAAACAGTGTGAGCGTGAGTATAAGAGAAACACCAAGAGCGAACAAAACACCATTATAGGGACGAGAGTGAGTGCAACACTGTGTAATCCACGTTTCACTATATATTAATTAGAACTAATCTATAGGAATGTGAATTCTTTGCTTCTTTATGTCTTTTGATTCCTCTTCCTCAAGCTCCTTCTTTCACACTTCTATCCTATCTTCTTTGGATGTTTGGTCTGCTTCACTGTGCTTGTCTTTCACATATGTTTATCTATATTCCCTTTAACCTACTTTCCTAATCTTTATCCATCAATCATTAACTTTCTTTCATGACTAATCTTGACTTCCTGCCTCTAATTTCAATCTCTCAACCTTTTAATTTCTCTTCTCTTGTCCTAGCTCCGTCAAGTACTTCTATTGACACTCTCACTGTCAAGAAAACTTAGGTTCAAGTTGCTAGGGATTCTTTACTTGAACTCAAACTCAATTTCTTCCCTCCTAATACTTCCTCTGAAACCAAAATCGTGTCCTCTCCTTTGAATGTACTAAAAGTTGGAGCTAGCAAATGGAATTCCATACTTATTAGCTTTTTCCTTAACAAGAGGGTGGCTTTTCTAGTGATGAAATAGTGGGCTATGCATAACTGGAAGGTTCATAAACTTCTAGATATACTCATTAACAATGAGGATGTATCTTTATTCAGATTCATAAATGCTGATGATGCTAAGAAAGTATTGTAAGCAGGTCTATGGCATATGAATAATAAACCTCTTCTCCTACAAACTTAGTGGCTTAGAATGGAGATGAATGATATCAAGCACGAACATATACCAATTTAAGTCTGTATACTTGGAGTTCCTTCGAAATATTGAACCATAAATGGTTTAAGTCATATTGCAAGCTTTATAGGAAAACCTATATGCATGGATCAAGCAATAGCTAAAGTAAAGAGGATTCAATTTTTCAGAATTTGTGTACTTGTTACATCTATGTCTGATCTTCCTGAAACCATTTTTATAATTCGGCTAGATGAGAATAAGGAGCCATCATCCCTCCCACCCCCCACCCCCAAATGTATGAAGGAATTCAATTGTAACTTTCTTGATGTTTTGAGAAGGAATTGGGACCAAATATCTAATTATGCTCATCACACTAATGGAAAAATTATGGTGTTATATCATTCATTTGTTGTTGATGTCTATTTTAAATTCTCATCTAATCAGTTAATGCATCTTAAAATTGTGTTCAAAGATTCAAGTAAATTAGTTATAGTTTCTTTCATTTATGCTCACAACACAACATATCAGAGAATCTTTCTGTGGAATCAAATCAAATAGGTGGCTAACAATTCTTCCCTCCCATAGATTGTAGCTAAGGATTTTAATACGTTTATGAGCACAAATGAAGTATATGGTATTAGATCAATTGGCAATCTATGCTTGCATCTAAGAAAATGCCTAGATATTCATCTTTCTGACATTCCATCTGGTGGATGCTTTTACGCTTGGTACAACAAGCAAAGTGGAGTTAATTTGATTAGAAAGAAGCTTGATATGAGTTTGGGGGATTTTTCTTTGTTCTCTACCTTCCTAAACAACTTCCCCTACTTACACAAAATATAGTCTTTCATATCACTCTGCCATTGTGACTCATTTGTCTACTAACAACTCTTTGCACACATTTGGATTTAATAACTCCCTCACTAATTTACCGAAATTTGATGGATGTATTTTGAATGCCTTGAACACTAACGTCAAGGGTTATCATCAATATACATACATACATATATATATATATATATATAAACACTAAAATCAGGGCTTATCATCTTGGGCTTTTAAAGTAGGAATAAAAAAACCTTTATCAGTCCAGTGTAGGAAACATTCATCATATTCTCAAGAATGCCAATGATGCATTAGAAAATATCCAGATTGAGCTTCAGGTGAATCCCTCTTCGGAATCTCTTCTAATCAAAGAAAGGATAGCTATGCGGCATTTTGCTAAGGTTCTCTTATTTGATCACTCACTTATGAGACAAAGATCAAGATTGGTGACAAAAGCACTGCCTATTTTCATAAAGTTATTGTTTCCAAAAGGAGTAACAACAAGATTATTTCCTTGCAACACAATAATCAAAAGGTAGATACTTAGTCCTCTTTATTACAAGGTGCTCATGACTACTTCTCTAAGTTAATTTCTATAAATGTTAATTCCTCCTGCACACTATTGAAGGAAATCATGAAAGAGTGCATTACTCTATAGGAAGCTAATTCTCTTTGCATACCTATCACCATACAAGACATTGATAGTTCTTTAAGATCTCTATCCCCACAAAGCTCCTGGAGCTGATGGATCTTTACTTCTTCTACAAGTCCTGGAATCTCACTAAGCATCTAGTCAACAATGTTGTTCTTGAATTCTTTAACAAAGGGAGGTTTTTATGAAAGACTAGCACCTCCTCTATAACTCTCATTCCTAAGACTAGTGATCTATCTTCTTTCTCTGATTATTGAACTATATCTTATTACAACACTGTGTACAAGATTATTACAAAGATACTGGCTTGAAGACTGAAATTGGTTCACCATAAATACATTGATGTGTCACAAGGGGCTTATATTTAAGGTAGGATCGTAAGGTATAACATATTGCTACTTCAAGAATTTATTAAAATTTATGCCGAAGGAGGAGTAATAATAACTGCCTGCTAAAAGTAGACTTGAAAAAAGCCTATGATAGTGTAGATTGAAATTTTATTTTAAACACTTTACATGCTTTGGAATTTCCTGATATATTTATACAATAGATCTTACAGTGCATTTCTACTACTTCCTTTAAAGTCCTAGTGAATGGACAAGCTTGTAAGTCTTTTAAAAACTGCAAAGGGATTCGTTAAGGCGATCCAATCTCACCCTATCTCTTTACTCTAGTAATGGAAGTGTTTAACAGGACTTTTAACTGAATTGTGGAGAGAACTAGACATTTCATATTTCGTTCTAGATACAAGAAGATGAGGATCACCAATTTTTTCTTTGCAGATGATCTTATTCTTTTATCCAAAGCTGATCAGGTTTTTGTTCTTGCACTTATGAAAACCTTAAAGATTTTTGAAAGGCTCTCATGTTCAAAGATTAATTTTCCAAGAGTAGTTTCATCTATCCAAGTCTATTATGGCAAAAGAACATGTAGTTAGCTTAATTACCGATTTTAGAATGCAATCACTTCCCATTATATACTTAGGTATTCCTAATTCCTAATTCCAATTCCAACTAATCCACCAGAGATTTTAGCAATGTTATGGATAAATTTGACAACAAGCTCTCATCTGGGAGTGTCAAAATTCTTTTTATGGCTGGGAGAGCTCAATTAATCAATTTTTTCATCAATCTCCATCAATTTGTTCTAGGTTGTCTATGTTTCCTTTCCCAGGAAGATCATTAAGATGATTGAGATGGCTTGCAGCAAATTTCTCTAAAGTAGAAATAATTTGGAGTTCTAAAGAGCCAAGATGCAATAACAAGAGGTGTGTATGCCTAAGAACAACGACGGACTTGGAATAATATATCTAAGACTAATGGACATAGTTATGTTAGGAAAGAGATTATGGAGACTCATGACAGACAAGCAGGCTCTATGGTGTAAATGGGTGCATGAAGTTCACACAAAAAATAGTAGCATTTGGGATTTTGAAATCAACACATTTGTAGCTTCTCCTCTAAAAATAATAACAAAAATGAGAAGCTCATTAAGGAAGGAGTTTATTCACCTGATTGGAGATGGAAATTCATCTAAATTTTGGTATGACAATTGGTTATCATGTGGTCCTCTACAATGCTTACAAGAGATGGAAATTCTCAAGCCAGTCATCAGGTTGGATTCAACTGTTGAAGAGGCTTTAGTTAACAAACAACTTTTTAGTCTCTACTCTATTTCAAGCTCTATCATCACTAAAATTATTAGAACTCACTTGAAACATGAAGAGGGTAGAATCATTTGGAACATGCCAATAATGGGATTTTCACAGACAAGTCTTGTAGGAAATTTGTTCAGAGACAATTCAATTTCATATCCTAGACTCAACTGGTATGGCACAAAGAGTGTCATCCTCGAGCATCCTTCATGTTGTGGCTAGCTATGAAAGGCAAATTACAATCTCTAGATAAACTGAGGTTTTAAATATCCCAAATAGATGCTCTTTGTGCATGAGTGATGAAACAATCACTTATTTTCCAATCTCAGTTTGTTTCTAATATATAGAAATCGTTGCTACAAAAGTGTTACATTCAACAAGCTCCAACTGATTGGAATTCCATCAAAAGGTGGTGTACTACCATTGTTCATTCCAATAACACTATTAAGTGGTGTTTCAGCTTGGCTATGACTTTCTAGTTAAAACTATCTACCAAGAAAAGGATTCCTGCATTTTCTAGGACAAAGCTCTATCTTCATAACAGTTCAACAATAGAACTCTTCAATAAATTTCATTAGCCTACATACTGTCAATTGTCAAGATTTAGATTACTACAACAGAATATGGAATGTATGAGCCAAGTATGGTTCTAATTTGTAAGAGGTTGTAATCAAGATTGTGTTTTAGATCATTTTCTAATTGTAGACTCATGTAGTGCTCTTTATAGCATATGTACCTTTGCTTATGCCATTTATGGCTTAATTTATTAAATTTTTCTCGAAAAAAATCTATCCCACTAAAGACTGACTAAGACATGAAGTGAGGGGAAAATCCCTCCACAATAGCAAAAACAGTACTGAAAACCAACAATATCTCAACAAAGTTATCAAAAGGTCAAAAGGGAATCTTCAATCCCAAAAAGAAAATACACGATAGTGTAGAGAAAGCTCCACTAAAAGAGATACCTCCTAGTTAAAAAAATGTGCGCATAACAAAAGAATACAAATGAACATCAAAATAAAGCAACATCTTGGTAAAATATGTGAAGGCTTTGTAGCCCAATATACCTTGATGATTAGCAAATATAAGAATTGTTTCGTTGCAATCAAGAATATTATAACGTTTCTGAATAAATTGTCCATAAATTATGAAATCATAGGAATCATAACCCCCTGGGAGCTGAGTGAAAAGAATACTAATCGGTGAAGAACTGTAGCACCTCACTATCGCAAGACACGTACTTGACATCCTAAGTGATATCCGAGTGTGTACCTCGCAAGGGTGGCATGCTTTACCAATCAATTAGTCAAACACTCGAAACTCAGTATAAATTTTTCAAAAAAAAACTCACTCACATGTGCAGGAATCCATAATCAAATTAGGCCCATTCTTTTCTTTTGTAACATCAAAATCAAATTTATTATTATTGTCATTTACAAACCTTTCCACTTTGGAAAGTTATTACATACAGAAATATTCAAATATACGTTTTATAGAAATTGCAGAAGATACAATTTGATACAAAAATAAGAAAATACAAATGCAGACGTGAATTGATCCCGACCTCTATCTCTTACTTGAATGCAGTGGTTATACTCCCGTTAGCCTAACGGGGTAACTCTTCTGAGCCTAAAAAATATTGCAAATTTTGGGTGAGTTTTTGCAAACTCAGTGAGTGACCATCCTTGATGGCTCACTCAATCACATACATAAACAGTTCATATAATCACATATCACTTTGTTCACAATATTCAAATTCTCCTTCATTTACAAGTAAATAGGATATTGCAATCATTCGAACATACATATTAAATGAATATGTAATGCACATGTGACTCATTTCCATTTATTACTTTGTTATGACCGAGTGCCTATAACTGTCCCATATCCATTATGGATACCGAGCTCATTGATAACTATCCCGTAGCTGTTAGGGATACCGGGCTCATTTTACATAGTGAGGCTTTGGCTCTTAATCACTTTCTGAGCCTTATGCTCTTTTTTGCATTCTGAGCTTTAAGCTCTTTTTCGGTGGCTACTCCAGTCACAACTGTCTTTATCTTTCACGCATTCATGTAATGGAATGCTTCATATTCTTATATGATCAATCAGTCACTTTCACATGTCATATTCACATTCTGAATACATTTATCATTGGACCGTAGTCCGGTATTCAACATAAATGTTGAGAAACACTTTTTCAATCATATGCATATTCACATGTTTCTTCATAATTTAACAATCAAGTTAGATATCACATATTTCATCAATTCACATACAAGGAGCACTTCAATATCACATTTATGTATTAAAATCATTGGACCTTCAGTGTTCAAAATCAGTACAATCAAAGTCACAGTCATAAGATAATTCAAAACATAATATGAACAGAGCAATCAATAAGTAAGATCATCTAGGTCGACTCACAGTACGCTCCAGATTAGCATTAGCTTCCATGATCTAGAAACGTCTGAATGTAGACATTTATCCTGCACATCAAAATCATGCAATACACACATTGCACACACATTAATAATTGCATAATTATATGTATTCCTTTATGCACAAATGTGTATGTGGAATATGTACAATGCATGCTCAATGACAATCCTGAGTATCTTTCCATTATTCTCCTCACATTGTCAATCATATATCAAAACCTAAGTATAATTTGTACTTAGGGTTTATACCTCAATAAAACCGTTAGAATCAAATTCATAACTCATGTGATCAATTCAGATTTTTCCTGAAACATACTTTCGGGTCAGCTTTCCATGTTCTTTCTAAACAAGAAAAAAAATGGAGTAATTTAGGAATACTTTCTTCTAGAAAAATTTTCCTCATTGTCTTAAGTTTCTAATGACACCAAGAACATTCAATTTAGTTCAGTATTTCAAAAGTTATAGTCCAAATAATTCGGACTGTTCTTAAACTGTAACATTGCCCTGCACTCAACTTCAGTCCAGAATTTTAAATTCTGAGAAACTGAATTAAAATTCTATTTCTTTAGACAAATTGTAGCCCTATGTCTCTAGTTTATTCCCAATTAAGAATTACTCTATTAGGATAACTATAGAACAAGTTATGATCAAAATATCGAAGCATGTTTAAGTTGTGCAGGAAAGTTGGTCGCGGTGAAGCCTTGGGTTAGCCGCGGTAAACTTCTCCCGAGAGGAAAATTCCTCGTGAAATCTTGCAAGTTAGCTGCAGCAAACCAAGGAGTTGGCCATGGAGAACTATTCCCGAGAGGAAATCTTGCAAGTTGGACACTACAAACCAAGGAGCTAGTTGCAGCAAACTTCCACAGAAAGCAGTAAATAAGACTCATTTTCCAGCTTTTCCAATTCTATTTTTCAGGTTAGTTTTGTATGACCATTATGACCTAGAAAATGGGGTTTTTTGACAATACTTTCTTCTAAACAATTGTTCTTATATGTCTTAAGTTTCTAAAGAACCTAAGTTCATAAAATTTGGTTCATTATTCTGAAATTTATACACAATTTACTACATATTGTTTGCAAACAGAGACATAATCTGAAACTCAATTTTAAGACAAATTTCAAAATTTTTAGAGACAAAATTCAAACTCGATTTCTTCATGACAATTGTAGTCATTCATCTCTAGTTTAATATAAATCAACAATGATCCTATTTGGATATCCATAGGTCAAGATATGTCTAAATTTCAGATGCATGTTCAGTAGAAACACTACATCTAACATATTTCCAGCACTCATCATCAATTTCATCATAATTCATCTCTTTTGCTTAATCTATCATTTCTAACTTATATCCACATCATTTCCTCTTCATTTATACCCCAATTATAGTTCAATATCATCAATTCAAAATCCATGCTTGATCACATACACCAAAAACAAAACATATCATATACACATTCATCATAATGACCTTTCTATCTCAAAAATCATCTCAACAACAACTTATCAATTATTAACAAATCATCACTCTTCCAACCCCATTTTTATGATCATGCTAGCTCTAACCCATCATCAATACAAAACAAGGCAAAAACTCATTCATTCATTCATCAAATTTTCGTACACTTCCATACACCATTTACACTAATCCATGATATGTAAAGCATAACTTAGTTTCACTTAGCCCTAGGTCTCCATACAGCCCACTTCCTTCATCCTTCCAGGTGTGGTAGGGTTGGGTTTTTGTGAGAAGTGAAAGAGAGAGCAAGATGAGAGTAACAAATGGAAGGAGAGAGCAAGGTGTACATTGATAATAGTTGGGTGAGTAAAAACTTGTGAAGAAAGATAGAAAAGAAGAGATGGAGAAGAAGAGTCACGAAAATAAGAAGAGGAGCAAGAATGAAAACAATAAAATGATCTTGCAAGATTAAAACCATCGTGGGGTAGGGCATTGTTTGGCAAGTGACACGTCACTTGCCACTTGTCCTATCTCTATTGGTTTAGATTAAGTTCTTTCATTAACTAGTCTAATCAAATCCAATTTCTACTCCAATTGTCTCCAAATTTTCATTGACGCTTGCCAATAAATCCCAAAGTCATTTATCAAATTTTCTGTTATCATTGGATAGTAAATCTTACTACCATTTATCAATTGTCTTGCTACTTGACATTTTTTCTAGTTCAAAATTACTCAAATTTTTAGAAGTTTCTTTTAATTTCGCCCAAAATTCCTAAATCACTAAATACACTCTTCAAATCAATTCTTAACAAATACTATTCACAATTCCAAATATAATCACATTTATAGATCAATTATACCCGAAAAAATCCAATGATGCATGTACAATCATTTTAGTGTGCAAAAATCAATATTCGCATGTGAGTATACTAACATTATGCATAAGCATGAAATGCAATTTTTTTTCTTAATCTCTCAGTGCTATTTCTCAATTACAAAAATATACGGTTCTAACCCTTAGTATAGAAAGGGAATGTTACAAGAACACTAATCGGTACATTTTTCTCATAAATGGATAACCAGTGAGCGAAAACTCAACATTACAATAACTACAAACCTTGTACTTAGAGAATGTAATTTCAGAATAACGCTCTGTGAAGAACATTCTCCGATGAGATATGGTAATATAAGCAATTCATACTTCATCACAACTTTACTACAATCACCAAGGCAACAACCAGTTTTAATCAATTTGAAACAAAAAAAGAACAATCTGTAAAAGATGACCTTCATCTTTGTTCTATACTCTATCATACTTTTCAAACAAAAAACCAAGGTTTTAAAAACCGAACCGGACCGGCCGATCCGGTCCGGAAAAAGTTTGAACCGGCCAGTGGTCCGGTTCGATTTCACCTAATAACCCTTATGTATTAAAACCGGCCGGTTTATCAGTGAACCATCCGATTTTTTGTCAAACCGGCCCAATTGGTTTATCACTGTACAAAGGCTACTTCTTCTCTTCTTCACCGCTTTCTCTTCACCATCTCTCACGACCTCCATAGATGTAAAAATCAAGCTCTTCTCCAACGTCGAAATCTTTTTCATCAACACCCCTGCACCTTTATATGAGTGTATATAGCCACAACGCCGAGAACAACATTATTATAGTTACAGCCATTAAAATATCAATCTCAATGAAGAGACCGTGATGTGCAACGGAGATCTGGGTCTTGGTTATCAGTCCGGGATGGGGTAAGCATCGTCGGGTGCATACTCACTGTAGCCGACGCCGCGAGCATCAAATTTTAAGGAACTGGAAGTCATAAATGCATCTCATACGCCATCCTGAAAGGTCTCCGATAAGAGCGTCTCCAGCGTTTGCAGAGTTGAAGATGATTTAAAATAAACTTCTTTAATTGATTTAAATGGTGTTATCTAAAGCGGATTGACTTTTCTTTATCATTGTTATAAAACTTTGACAAGACAAGTTGCCATCCAAAAGTTTGTGAGTTTCTTTTTCTTGGCATTTGAGATCTCTCAAAAGGCACGACTACTTCTCTAGGATCTAAACCAACAAAGCTGATATCTTTAGACACAATTGCTAAGAAAATCAAAAAAGAAACAAGTTTTAATGCCTCTTGTGAAGATCTTGGTAAGTTTTGCAACAGAGGCACCCCTACTGTTTCCATATAATGCCAAGGGTGTTAAGTAATAACAGGAAACATTAACATTTATTGCAAACGATCCCCAAGAAACCCCATGAAACCTAACCGTTATACGATTTTGAAGAATATAGATTAAATCTGCCAAAACAAAGACCGCAGACTTTTGTAGTATTAGTTAGTAAAAGAAGAAACTGCAGATTCTGAGCTCGAGTGTTGTCTTTTTAAGTGATATAATATCAAGAAAGGAAGAAACATGGGGAAAATATCTGGTCGGATATCTATGGAATGGAAAAGAGGACACAAACTTGAATCCAATAGAACATGCTTTTGTATTAGAAGTGGAATGCTAAAAATAATTTTTTTTAATGGAAAAGAATTAATGTCTAAAATTTTTATTTTTAAAAAATAAAAAACCTTAACTTTTTTCCTTTACAAACTTATGAAATGTTTGGAACTTTTAAAAAAATATTTTAATAGATATTATTATATTTTTATTTCAATAAAATCTTTTATTTTTGTTTATTCTTATAATTTTTACTTCTTATTTATTATATATCAGTTTTATAATGGTTCATTACCGGTTCAACCTTTAAACCTTAAACCTTTCCTTCGACCGATTCGATATCCGGTCCGATTTTTAAAACATTGCAAAAAACCCTTTCACTGTTCTAAACAGGTGTTTTCTCCACCAAAATCCAATATAATACGCAAATTGATGCAAAGGAAGATGCAGCACATCCAGCTTTCTATATGAACCACGTAACTTTACATATGAAAAGGCAGGTATTAACTGACTTGCACCATTTCAAATATCTTCAAAATGATTTACAGATTGGTGTATTCGATGAGCCTTGAACACATCCATGACAAAATATGATACAGTTTTATATGTTGATTGTTGCTTCCCACAGCCTCAGAACACCATTTCGGCCACCACTGCAAATCCTTTTCCTTTCAAGATCAGATGTCACACACCTCACCTGGCAACCAAAAAGTGAGGCCATGAAGAACAATTGCAGGAAAATTCAAGTAAGCTATGTGCTAATTTAATGAAGGGAAGGCATAGATGAAGCTTTAGGGAAGCACAATAAAAAAGCCTAAGCAGTCTAGTGGTGGCTACGCCCAACATAATTAAAAAAATCTTCTGCACTCAAAGCTTCATGTTGGGCAGAACCGCACCATCTATCGTATAACTCAAAGTCGTCAATGGCTGTCAAGTAAACTCTAGAAGTGAAGGAAGAATGCCAAGCAAGTACGAAAGCTTGACTAAACAAAGAAGAGTCCAAACATGAGAATTTGAACTGTCTATAATGACATCAGTTAACCAGTTCAATTCTACCATTCAACTTTTATGTTTTCCTTGTCAACCTTAGGGCAAAATCCTTTCAGATTTTTCTTTGCTCATCTGTTTGAAGTTTACATACACGGACTGGGATTTATCTAGGCTGCTGGTTTTTCCTTAGTACAGAAAGTTTAAAAAACCGCCCAAAAAGAACACATGAAAATGTACAGAAACAAAAAGTTCCTTAAAAATGCACATGTTAAAGGGACAAATTGGAGGTCATCCTTAACAATAAGTGTGAAGAAGAGAAATGAATAAGGTCATAAATCATTCATTAACTGCTATCAGGTCCCCCTTGTAAAAACCATTACGTGTATAAATACGACGAATTATTCACACTTGCTATCCTTCACATAATCTAACATCTCGGGAAAGGTTTCACTAATACGCAGGATTTGGAAAGATTCAAAAGTATGCAGCCTCACCCGACCCACATAAAATATTTATAATATAGATAGGTAGATAGCTATATATATATATATATAATAAAAAATAAAAAATAATTAAATAGACATATTAAAATAACAAAGCAATGATAAAAATAACAATAAATGATGAGGAAGATGATGATGATGATGTGGGGCCCAAAGCTATAAGCAAAGGGAGTACCAAAGAAGGTAACAATAAGTAGCTTCCTATCAACACAAAAGGAAAAGATTGATACCATAGCAACCGTCCTTTGGGGTGTTCTGTAAAGCTGCCACCCAGCCATTCTTGATCCAGTGGTAGAGAAGCTACCATGTCTTTCCTGAGGTCGATGGAATAGAGACATGGAATTGTCAGCTGCTCCAATTCCCAACCAGTGGTCCCCAGCATTGATAGATAAAATAGCAGCAGAATGAATAGTTACATTCTTCACACATCGAATACCTCCTGCATGCATCACATGATTAATGGTATAGTATAAACAAATGGGAAGAGAGGGAGAACCAGTAACTAGAAAAGTGAATAAAATCCAATCACTTGATTTTCTTGCACATAATGCACCATCCGTGATCAATGCAGAAATGAAATCTTTGAGCAAATTAAAGAAGCAAGAAAAGTAAAAAGGATAGTACTTGAACGACTGTTTTGGTTACCATTATGGTTGTATCTACACTAAAAGTGAATATTTACTGTACCATTTTCAACTCAGTAAAATGAACTAAACCATTATATGTACATAAAAAGAAAGCAAGTAGGAATCAAACCACATCTTACTCACTTAAAAGGTTGAAGTGATATCGTCATACAAACTTGCATAGATACAGCCATAAGAGTGATGGAGAGGAGTTAAACAGATACAGAAACAGGGAATTGTTTCACCACATTTTTTCCTCCAGAAACTATTAATATTGCATAACCAACACCAGCTCCCCATGATATAGATTCAAGTCAAGATTGGCTCCCAATAAAAGGAGCATAGGCATTCCAAAAAAATGAAAAAGAACATCCATTTAAAATTTTCACCATCTGCACCTCCCTCCCCCTTTTCTCCCATCTTTCTCTCAACCAACCAGACTGAGCTCCTTTCAATTTCCAAGTGGATCTACTTCTTTACACATTATACTCTCTTTCAGCAAACAACAGCAAATTTGCAGTTGGTAATGCAGAAACAGTCTAGGAATGAGACAGATGAACCATGGTACAGACCATTAGGGTCGGCATCTTGCACATGAAATCCAAACTGGACAACAACCAGACCTTCATTGACAAATGCAACTAACCCTTTTCATGACACCAACAAAAGCAACTTAAATGGAAAAATTGATGATCATTCCATGGAAATGTATTAGAGGCACCATCAACATATCACTCTAATAAAACACCAAATATAACTGGGCAAAAGCAGATCTTCAATGCCACAGATCTGGAAAAGATATAAATTAGCCAATATATCAACTGCATAGTTCTTCTCTTACCCTCCTCATTTTCCCAGAAGCGAAGCAGCCCATCAGTGGAACCTGAAAATGATAACAATATTTCAATACTTCTCAACAGCTATTTGACTCCAAACTACCCCTTCCATTAAGACGCAATGAATTCCCCCACAACCAAAAAGCAGTTAATAAATGAGTAGAGGACTGCTGCC
>JAOSBO010000007.1:13618510-13632973 GCA_027563915.1 Erythroxylum rotundifolium
CTGCCTAAGAACAAATCTTACGTTACTTAAAGGGAGCTCTTAGACGATGGGTACTATATAAAAATCATGGACATAATCATATTGAGTATTCGTCATATGCTGCTGGCTCTAAGATTGACCGAAAATCCACCACTCGCTATTATGTCTTTATTAGAGGATATTTAGTCTCATTAAAAAGCAAGCAAAATCTTGTGTTCAGATCTAATGTAGAATCTAAATATAGAGTTATGGCACAGTCAACGTGTGAGATAATGTGAATATACCAGCTTTTAACAAAAGTTGGTCTTAAATCCTCAATAATAGCAAAGTTGGTGTGATAATAAAGCTACTCTACATACTGCTTCTAATTATATGTTTCATGAACGAACTAAACATATTGAAATTGATTATCACTTCATCCACTAAAAGTGCAGTAAAACTTTATCTCTATAGGATATGTCAAAAATGGAGAACAATTTGGAGATATTTTCACAAAACTCTAAAAGTAGCTCGAGTCAACTATATTTGTAACAAGTAGAGAATGATTAATATCTATTCTCCAACCTAAAAGGGAGTGTTAAAGATTATAAAGATTGTGTAACTATTAGTTTGATTATAGGCTTGATTATAGGAATCTTATTACCTAATTAGTTGTTGATTAGCTAGTACATATATGTATCTATACTTTGTATAAACATAAAAATGCAAAAATACCTTTCTCTGTAGTTTACAATTAGAAACAATGGTGCCTAAATCTCATCAGAACAAGTGGCCAAGAACGTGATAAGCTAATAAAGTAAAATGATTTATTTTGAAAAAGCTAGCTAGAAGAAATAGAAAGTGGCCAGGAAAGATGGCATTCGTAAAGAAAAGGTCAAATTGGGAAAACTAAGGCTATTACTCATATACAAGTGAAGAACTATAGTAGTGTGTGCTTTTGGGTTGTTAGACTATATTATTATATGTAACATTACATGTTCTTTTGGAAAATAACATTACATGTTACTACATATTGTCTTCCTCTACACCAATTAGGTTGTATGCAATTTGTCTTATTTGTCGTGGCACGTTCTCATAAGCTTTCCCCAAAGGCAAAAATGTAATTTATATATGTATTATTCACTAGTCCTCTATTAGTATTCCACCTTAGCCAATGTTACCTTCTTTGAACAAGCACCTTATACCCTTCCTCTTCAATTGAGTCATCTCCATCTTTACCAAACTTTACTCTACCTATCGATTCTCTTCCCTCAGTGATTTATGATTCTAATTCCTCTTCTTTACCAGCATCAAATTCAAGGATATCCCCACCAAGTGAGAGTATGAAGAGTGATCCTTAGGCTTCGACTACTCCTCTTAATACTATGACTAATCATCTAAGCTAGATTTACCCATTCTCCTCCATATCTAGTGATTATCATCATGTCTCTTTCTTTTTTTTTTACCATTCTTTATCTCCTTGTATTGCATTTGTTTTCAACATTTCTGTTGTGTCCACCTAAGACGATGGTTGAGGCTTTGACACAATCTAGGTGGCAGGCTATGATACTTGAGAAGATGACAAATCTTCATTCTAATGGTACTTAGGAACTTCTACCTTGCCCTTTTGCCAAATCTTCTATAAGTTGCATATGGGTGTTCACTACTAAAGGTCGCCTAGATGATATTGTCGATCACCTTAAGGCTTGCTTCACGCGTCCAAGAGCTACATTTAAATTTTTGTTGTAGACTATGAGAACACACTCTCTTATGACTAAGATCACTTTGGTTTGACTTGTTATTTCTCTAAATGCCCACTAGCCCTTGCATCATGTTGACGTTAAGAATGTGTTTCAAAAAAAAGCCTATATGGAGCAACCACCAAGGTTTGTTGCTTGTAAGAACTCTTCTAGCTAAATATGTCAACATAAAGAAATTATTTTATGACCTCAGGCAGTCTCCTCGTGCATATTTTGGATGAGTTAAGTACAACTATATATGATTTTAGTCTCAAACATTATCATTTAGCCCATTCTATGTCTTATGATAAAGCATAACCTATTATTGTGTATAAAATCTCTAGGTATAGGGCTTCTGTAACAACATTTTTCAAACCAATGACTTTGATCTTTTATAGTATGTTTTAGGTAATGAGATAGCATTGTTAACAAAAGGAATTTACCTCTCTGAAAAAATATACTACTGATTTGTTGTAAAAGACAAGGTTATTGGAATCTAAGCCTATAGATACTCTTAAAGATCCCTATCACACCTAATACGTGGGAGGCATATTCTGATCCAGCTAAATATCACAAAGTTCTTGGTAAGCTGTTGTACATTAGATAGTTTAGTGAGTCAATTTATCCTCTCCTCATGTTGAACATTACCACTACGTTTTGTAGAGTACATCAAGAGGCCTCTTGGACAGAGACTAATGTACCACAATTATGTACATTGATATACTAAGAATTGAAAATGCAAATTATGTAGGTTCACAATTAAATAGTCGTACCACTTCAAACTATTATGCATTTGGAGGAAACTTAGTCTCGTGGAAGAGCAAAGAGTAGCACGTAGTAATGCAGAGGTTGAATACAAGGCCATGTTAATTGCGACATGTGATTTATTATAGGCGCATCAACTGTTAGAAGAAATTTGGATTCATTCTCTTAGACCTATGTCACACAAGCCTATGAGATTGATATGTGATAATCAAGTATCACATAGATAGAGGTGGACTATTATTAAAGAGAATTATGTCAAAGGAATTGATTACATAGTTCACAATTTCTCAAATCAATCTGTTGATTTGTTTACCAAGTCATTAGGAGGTCCACAAGTTTCATATTTACTAAACTAAACATGGACATTATCTTTGGTCTAATGTGAGGGGGTGTTGAGAATAGTACATAACTTGTAGGATTTTTGTGGAAATTAATTATTCTTATGTACTTTCATGTATATATTCATACATTGGCAATTAAAGTCAGCTTTCATCCAATTCTCTAATAATACATTGGCAATTAAGGTCAGCTTTCATCCAATTCTCTAACTCAAAGAAACAATTATCAACTGCATATACCTGAAAATCCAGCATCTGGATCTGATATGGTTATAATCTCTGGCTCCACCAATGACCAAGGGAGAATAGAAAATGGGTTCTGACCCCTCCCAATTGCATCTTGCAACTTATCAAGAAGATTATTGTTATTATTTTCATCTGATCCTATGCATCGCTCAAGGTAATCCAAGAAACCATGAGAATCTAAAAACTGGGTTATCTGTCAAATTAAGGAAAGTAAAATGAGGACAAGGAATGTCAAGGGACTACATAAAATGCATGTGAAGAAGACATGAAACACTTGAACAGTTTATACAAGCAGCCACATTGGTTTGTAACAAGTTCTTGAAAAAAATGATCAATCAGAAAGCAGCATCACCATTGGATCTGCCGGTTGGTTAGTTGACCGTGACCGCTTCTTTAAAAATGCTTGGGTGTTAAAGTCATGACTTGCAGTATTTTCCTGATGATAGTCAAAATAAGGACAAATAAATTCAATTGGTATGAAGGTTAAAGGATAATTTAGTATGATAACAACTTCGAAAAAGGATTACATACAATGAAATTGCGGTAGCCGCCTAAAATTGATGCAAAGAAGTTTAAAAATATTAACCTGTACATGACACAAAAATGTGAAAAATCTCAAGAAAATGTGTAACTAAATTACAAAAAAAAAGCTCTTGTAATTATATATTATTTCAGATAATAGCAAAACTAGTATCAACATATAATGACATTGATGCATATGAATGCCCTAGTTTGTGATGGCATAGCTGAACATTATAACTTTGATGTAACGATTTGTGGCTCCGTATATGAAGATGAAAGCTTTGCTCCCTTTGTCCTCTACTTTGATATTTATACTAGTAAAAGAAGCAATAACTAAAAAACAAAGTAATTTGAAAAGATTTGTCCTTGATACTAGAAAGGATAAAATGTCCTGGAATTCCCTCAAATAATCAGCAAAAGGTTTGAGTTTGGTCTGGTTTCTCCAATAATTACCCAGATATTGTAGAATTTCCTAAGAAAAGTTGACAATCATTAACTAACGCTACAGATGTAGAATGGAAACATAGAAAGGAACTCAAAGTACCAAGCATGTCTTTATTTCTCCAATAATCAGTTCAGTATACCACGTATATTTCTTTCCAAAGAACTAATCATCTAAAACAATAAAAAGACTAAATCAAATGATCTGAATACCCAACTGAAGGAAAGCAATAAGTACTTATGAATCAGATGCATCCAAGTATCACCTAAGTTGAAGGTCATGATTCTTATCCCACTTTTTGTTGCCACATTTTGTATACAATTCTGAAAAAGTAACTGGACCAGCCTTCATCTGATCTATGCCCACAACATTGGGATGCAAAAGCTTCAGTATTTCACCACGCAAAGAACTTAATTCTGGCTCTGGAATAGGAGGTATTTCTTCTGATGTGCTAATTTTATTGTATTCCAGGTCCACAACAACCACCTATAAGGAATGCAAAAGCAAGTTAAATCAAGGCTCAACAAACTGATCTTTAAAACCTAAAAGCACAAGCATAAACCAACAGGTCAACAGGTTGACTGGTAAAAACAGAAACAAGTCAGACATGACATCATCCATTCACTAGTTGAGCATAAACCGTAATGGCAAAGTTAATAGCTATAGAAAATGACAGTCAAGGCAGAGTGGTCAAATGCACTACATTTGATGAGACCGAAATATATCTCCCACATTACACTTCACACTTTGAGATTTGTATTCCAACTGATCTTTTTCTTCTCGGATTGGTATCACAACCATTTTACTCTTTATTATATCTAATTATAGGTTTGTTCTAGAAATGAGAATTTGTCAGCAACTTCAGGAGGACCTGATTGTTATCATAAGAAGCAACATCACAACCCAATCACCATGATCAAATTTTAGTAGTGTTGTTTCCACACATTCCAAGGTTAGCTCAAGTTGACGGCACTTTAGGGCATCTCCTGGCTAAGTCGCAATAAAAGCTCCTTTAGTAGAAACACAAAAAGTAGGTGAGGAAGGCAATGAACACATAAACCAACAAAGTAGCCATTAGCGCATTCAAAATGGCAGAAATCTTTGTCTACTGAAGTTGGAGCTTTGCATGTTATTTTACAGAATTTAAGAACTTGGCCTAGCTTTGTTGTACATGGTCAAGTAAAATCAGAAGCAACCCTAAAATTCTGTGAATATATCCTAATTTTGGAACTCTCTATAACCGGAAGAAAGATTGAACAAATGTTGTCAAAATTTTATGAAAATAACCATAAATATAAAACATTGATCATAGAAAAAGTGAAGCATTCCAAACTGAACATTAACTAAGTGGAACATATACATATATGCCATGAAGATTTTTAATTCACAAACAGAACTTACACCATCCATAGCCAGATTTGAAGTATCAACACCAGAATGGAGACCCATCATATAAGGTGTAGGGGCATCAATGTAGTCTACTCCACTGTAAAATAGTAATGGAATGTAGACATGCTTCAGCAAAACAAAAATAAATTGATTAGAATATGGAATACTGAAGAAATCATCATGTCTAGAAAAAATTAAAGAGACATCAACAGTAATATCCAGATGAGACAATAAAATGCTACTGGGAAAATTGAGACAATCTTATCATGTTATTCTAACTAGGGAAAGAAACATAGGAACCCATGGTACTGGTAACTTACCTGCCACCTAAAAGGATATATTAGATGGCATATGGCCTCAGACACAAGAGTTAAAAGAGAATACCTGCACATTATTAAAAAATAGCAAAATTAGTAAACTACATCATTGTATAACTGAAGCCATTTACGAAGATGGGCTTCCTAACACAAGCAAACAGTTTGAGTTGCACTTAACATAAAAACAAATAGTACCACTTAGTAATCTTCAGAAACCCACCCTACGAAGAACCAATTTCAGTCCTCCTTTAGTTTTTGGGGAAACTCCAACTTAAAGATTAATTGTTCTGAAGATTAATGTTGCAAAGTTTTTCTAAAGCACTTTGTCAAATTTGTTTCATATAATTATAACAGGATTAGAATTCCTCAATTGTATTTGACAGAACTTTGTACTTTCTTCAATCAAATGCATTTATTTTGTTAGAGATTTAGTATTTAAATAATTTACCATCCAATTTTAGAGTATTGGCAATAGCATGTATTTCCCTACTCTTATAAATAGATGGGCTAAAACCTAGTCAATAACAAGTGACTGTATCCTCTACTTTTCTCTTCCACATTTACAAAATACGCATTTCCAAGGGGAAAAAATAAAGTTTATTTAGAAGGAATGAAGAAATAAAATAAAAGCAAACATTAGATTATCAAACAATATTTAGCACATATGTAGTGACAAGTTGAGTACATGAAATTGCAAAGAAAAGAATTGATGACATATGTATCAAAACATGTTGGAGACAACTCTTTCTTTTCTCTCCTCTTCTCCCATGAAACAGTTAAATCTAAACTCTATTTGAATAACTCTCAAGTTTCAAAGGTCAACTGGAAAAATGTACTTTAAATTAACCAAAGATCATCCTAATTATTTTCCTTTAGTTTAAAAATAATTCTTCCCAATGCAATAGTAAATTAAACAAGCCCCCAAGTCTTATGACCAAGTAAGTTAAAAAAAACGAAGAGGTTCCATTTTGTTTACTTTCTCTTCTTGCATTTTCTTTCACTTTTGTGTTTGTGCATATGTGTGTATCATTTGGAGAATGAAAAGGCCATTGGGAAGCTTCACTTAGATACCCAAAAGGATATAATCATAGTGTCTCCATATTAGATACGATACATAACTACTAGAATATACATATTGTCAAAAATTTGCTGCTGAGAGCCGTGTGGCAGCTTAACAACAACTAGTTGCAGCAATAACACCAAAAAGCAAAATCCATAGTGCAGAAAGTGAAAGGTATACTTGTTGGACCGAAGCAAAATCCTCCTTTCAAGTAATACAGAAGTGAAAAGTTGGATTAAGTTGTCAACATCCAAGCACTGAACCAGTGGATGAAATGATATCTGCACATCATGACATGTTACATGCCATATATTAGTTTCTGAATAAAAAATCACAAAATCCCAATTTTGTTGAAACGAGATCTGACTTGGATCACAAAGGAGAGAGAGGGAGTTTTACATCAGCATATGGGAACCCATCTTTTGGGGGAGCATCCACTGAAAGCAAAGAGTTCTCAATAGCAAATAAGACTCGATCCTTCCCAGGAATCGGTATGGGCACATTGGATACCATATATGCTATGACTTCCCACAATGGCTTGCTGAAATTTTGCATAGTTGAGAAAATTAAATGCATCTAAAAGAAATAACATGATTCAACTTCTTGATCTTTTGAAATAACAACATAAATATTTCATACCAATATTTACGATGTTACAGTGACCAAATGCTTATAGTCATCGGATATTTATGCAAAAGACCTTGGTCCACAAATGCCTAAATTCAACCTATTGCCAGAAAAATCATGAACATATGAACTTTCACATGTTGAAGATCTTTACCTACTTCCATCAGTTGAAAAACATAGAGCATATAACTCTTCTAGTGCCGCTCGAAGGACTTCGAAACTAGGAGAGCGTGAAACAAGACAAATGCATTTGTCAGCAAATGAATTTGCTGGTATACGATAGGCCTCAGCAATATCCTCACTAACTGGATCTCGAAAAGCAATGCAGCTAACGTAAATTTTTGATCCATCACCCTCTGAAAAAATATACAAAAGGACAAAGAGCTGTTTGAACAATCATTTCATTAGAGGGATAAAATTCTCACAGAATAAGATGAAAATTAAGAAATCATGTGATAAACATGACTAGTGGTCAAAGGCATATAGCTAATGCTGTGTTCAGGTTCTTAAAAGCAATATGCATTCAGATTGAAATCAAATACTGAACATTTCATTTTATCCTCCCCGTTGCATTTTACTTTAGCCTTGGAAGAAGTTGTCTGTCCTAGACATACAAAACATCATGCCCATATCAATGAGGCAATAAGTTGCAAAAAAGTGAACAAATTAGATGAATTGAGTTTTCCTTAGCATTGATGAAAAAGGATAAACAACATTGGTTGCCAAGTTAATAGAAATAATTACAACTAAAATTGTTCTAGAATGTAACACTTCTCAATAAAAAGAAAAGAATTAGGTGTAGGAAATTAGTTGATAGATAGTAATGGTTATACTGTCATTATAAAGCTTATTCCTAATCTTCATAGTCTATTTTGGTTTTCCAACTCCTCGTTGTCCATGGTTTTGTACCTTTGGGTATCCCTATCCATTTTTTTCTCTTCTAAGTAGTGACCAAATTAATTGCACATGAGACCGGCATAGATTATTTCCAAAATTATTGCAAACTAACCAAACTCATTTGTCTCACTTAATTGTAGCAAGTATTTTTACAATCATGATTATGATACTCTCTATCACATAGGTTATTATTATCAATGGCCAATGGCTCAATTATTTTTGTGAAGCTAGCAATCCTTGAAAAGTTTAATAGTGACTAAGCCTAGAAAAAATGTCTAGAACCCAATTCAAGATCATATAGGACGAACCCATCCTTATGAGACATATAAAACAAAACCAATGCAAAGCATATAAGGAAGCTTCGCAAATGACAGGCTATTTACTTGTCCACATATTAAGTACAAACTTAGAAGTGTGTTCTCATAACAAATGACACTAAAATGAGCTAATCCTCAGTTGGGCACTGATTTTGGTCTCAATGGTCCCAAAATTGGAGGTCATTACGCTCATTTTTCCCATTCCATTCCTACAAGTGAGGCCCTAACACCTTCCATGGTTAGATAAAGTTAATTATTGATTGCACTCAAAAAATATTTAAAAGGAAAAGTATGAAATCAAACAAACTGCAAGTTAATCAAATTCAATTGAACTTAATCCTAGTTTGAAATAACCTACAAACAATCCCAATCTTTATTGCTCAAGAAACCACAAACACATCAGAACAAACTAAACACCGCAATTCGAGGCACATAACAGAAGCACTTTTGTAAAATCTTTTACCTGTTAAAACAATAGGATAACTCCGAGGGAAGGTTGAGGAATCAAGAGAATCGTACCCCGACGAGTACAGCTCAACTCCAGCTGGAAGCACACACTGTGACATTGCGAAGTGATACAATGAGATCAGATCCACAAACAAATAACCACAATCCAATGCAACACCAAGTGAAGAATCACGAATTCAATGGAACAATGAGAGTGTGAAGACATACAGTTGGAAGCTGCGGAGGAGGTGGAGGGTAGAGTGAGTGATTGTCGGGAGGGTATTGGTCAAGAAGAGAAGGCAAGTACATCAGTCCCATTCCATGAAACCCTTTGTTACCGTCAACGGTTCGGATCTCGGGTCCCAGACCGCACACCACGAAGTATTCGAAGATCCGAGCCATCTTCGACTTGGTTGTTCTTCACTTGGATCTATCAATGTCCCTCTCTAGTATTTTCTAGTCAGGAGTGGACGAGAGAAAGAAAGGCGGAGATGTAACTGAAGGATGCGTTTCAATTGCTCGAAAGGTGTTCGGTCAAATGCCGTGGAAAATTCTGCATTTTCATTCGACTAGAGAAAGAAATGAGAACGGTAAACGTTGCGTTGGTCCGTTGGAATGTGATCAAGTGGTTTAGATTTAGCCTTAGTTTGAGGGTGCGGCGGTTAATAATACGTTGAAATCAACGTAATGAAAAAATAAGTATTTAAGATTATTATTTTGGTAATTATTGAAACATCAAAATAAATATAAATTTTTTAATAATTTTATCTTTTTCCAATTGAAACATCAAAATAAATATAAATTTTTTAATAATTTTATCTTTTTCCAACATTGAAACATCAAAATAAATATAAAGTTTTTAATAATTTTATCTTTTTCCAACAATTACCAAAATAATAATCTTAAATATATAAATAACTATTAATTATTATATAAATAATTAAAAAATATATTATTAGTCGTATAAATTTGAAAATTATAAATAATAAAATATATAATATTTTTTTATATGCATTTATTTATATGATTAAAAAATGATAATTTAAATAACAATTTTATAATAACAATTGTTATAGGTATAATGGAAAGTAATAATTATCAAAAGATTATTAATATAAAATAAAATTTTTACCGTAAAAATACTTTTTTACGGTAACCATCTTTCTACTTATCGATTTATGTGATAGTGCTGTATTTTTCTCAGCTTTTGATTATTCGATAATTACTTATCTCTACCGCACTATAAATCCAAACATAACCATACTTTTACTCGACTTTCAGTGGGAAGCTTCAAAAGAGAAATAGACTATGATCAAATCTAATTCAAAAGAATCAAAAAGTTTGTTCATTTAGTTACTTTTTGAATTAACACTTAAACTAATATTTTTCATTAGCTGTTAAACTAGCAGCTATTTTCTTAATAAATATTTGTATACACGCGTTACAGTACTAATCTTGAAATGCAAGTGGATTTACAAAATCAAACATAACTCAAGTGGACAAGTAGAAAGGTATAAGGCTAGATTTATAGCTAAATGCTATAGCCAGAGAGAAGAGTTTGATTTCAAAGAAACCTTCTTGCTAGTTTCTACCAAAGATTCACTACAAATCATTATAGCAATATTTGCTCATTTTGACTTGGAACTCAATCAAACGGATATAAGGACCGGCTTCTTGAATGGAGATCTATATGAAGATATTTATATGACCTAACTAGTTCGGTTTCTAGATAACTGGTAAAGAACATATGGTTTTCAAGATCAAAAAGTCTATCTATGGGTTAAAACAAGTATCAAGGCAGTGGTATCTCAAGTTTGATATAGTTGTCACTGCAAATGACTTTAAGGAGAATGTAGTTGATCAATGTATAAATTAAAGTTTAGTGAGAGCAGTTTCATTTTTCTGGTACTACATGTTGATGACATTTTACTTGCTTCTAATGATACTGATATATTATCTGAGACAAAACAACTGTTATTTAGTCATTTTGATATTAAGGATCTTGATGAGTCCTCTTGTGTACATGGAATTTAGATTATTTGAGATAGAGCTAATGAGATAATTTGATTGTCTCAAAAGACTTACATTGATCGGATCTTGAAAAGATTCAATATGCATTCTTGTTCTCCTGGAAAAGCACCAATAGTGAAGGGTGACAAGTTCTCAAAGGCCTAATGTCCATAAAATGGTAAAGAGAGAGATGAAATGAAACTCGTTCCTTATGCATATCTTGTAGGCAGTTTGAGTATGCTCAAGTATGCATACGCCCTGATATTGCTTTTGTTATAGGCGTGTTGGGAAGATATTTAAGTGATCCTAGTCTTAGCCATTGGAAACGACTAAGAAAGTCATGAGGTATCTTTAGGATAACAAAGGTCATATGTTGTCTTATCAGTGAATTGATACTTTTGATATAGTTGGGTTCAGTGATGCTGATTATGCAAGTTGTGTGGATGATAAAAAACTCACTTCAGGCTACATCTTTATGATGGTTGGAGGAGTTGTATTGTGGAAAAGTGTCAAATAGTCACTCACAACATCCTCTACCATGGAGGCAGAGTATATGACGTGCTATGAGGTAGTTTGTCAAGCAATATGGTTGAGAAAATTTTATTTTAGCATTGGGTATTGTAGACTCTATTTTGAGTTCGCTGAAATTGTATTGTGATAATTTTGTAGCTGTAGTTTTCTCTAACAACACTAGAAGTACTTATCACTCAAAGCATATTCATATAAAGTACTATTTTGTTAAAAAGAAAGTTGTTGAATCCCTCATTACTATTGAGTATACTACTACAGCTAGTATGTTAGTAGATCCACTTACAAAAGGCTTACCTATATGTGTGTTTATAGAACACATCTCTTGCATGGGATTGTTAGGAGCCTAGTTTGATAAGATTAACGACAGTTTGCTATTTTGTATTGAACATGTTAGCACTTTTTATGGATTGCTTATGACTTTTATATATGAAACATGCATAATGATGTTTGCATTCATTTTTGTTGATATTGACATCTATATATATTGATGCATATATGTAATTTGACGAAATGATAGATACAAAAGGAGACAAATACAAAGTCTCAGTCATTGTACTACATGCATGTTGTTTTAATGGTTATTGTGGTATTTGAACATCTCTAGGGGCAAATCATGTGTACTATATATATTTTGTCGATATAATATTGCATATGATTTATTTGACTACTTTTAGATGATGGAGATTGATATGATGGTTTGATTATATTATCCAAGCGGGAGAATGTTAGAAATATATACTCTAAAATAATCACAACATTAATTCCATATACATAACCATTAATCGAATTGTTTAATGTATGTTTAATAACCATAATGGGATGATTAATAATTTACTAATTGTATTTGAGGCACATGGTAGTACCCTAATAACTATATGTTGGCCCATTAAACTATAGTTCATAACATCCTTAAAATGACACAATTATAATATTCTGCCCTTTAGGGTAGAACATGTTATAAGTATAACATAAGGTGAGATTGTGTAAATATATAGTGTTTGTGGATGTGAAAAGAGCGTTGGGTCTACTATCGTTAGCTCTCTATTGCACAAAGTGTTATTGGTTTTTTTGATAGGTTGTGCTAAATGATAGAGAGGATCCACTAAGACTATATACCAGGCTACGGAGGTATGTCTTTTTCATTGTGTTGTTATGCTCTATAAAAAATGAGATCTTGGCTTTGTGATGTTAATGAATGCATATGTAAATATAGCACAATAGTCTAACCTTTAGCATGCGTTGAAGTCTCAACTAATTTACAAGACAAAATTCAAGAGAGAAACATCATAAGGAAGCAATAAAAGAAACACGCACAATAGAACAAACGAGGATCAATGAAGTAACAAAATGGTACCTGGCTCTAGAGAATCAGGGACAAGCAGTGAAAAGTAATAAAGAACAATACTTAAGTTGAAATGCAAAGAACCTAGATCAAAGAAGACCATCAGCATCTCCAGCTGGTCAAAATAAATACGGATGGAGCAGTTAAACATGGGTCGCTTATTGGGACTGCGGGAGGGTTAATTCGGGATTGCAATGGGAACTGATGTTGGGGTTTCATGACATATATTGGAAATTGCTCGCCATTGACAGCTAAACTTTGGGGAGCGCATGATGGGCTTTCATTGGCTTGGGACCGTGGGTACATGTGGTCCTCGAAATGGATTTGCTAGAGGTGATAAATATTTTGTCCTTATCTAACATGTTACTAATTGCGAATCCTTTTTTGGTGCAAGAAATCTAAGAGTTATTGAATCGAGCGTGGCCAATTAAGATCCAACAGGAAGAGAACCAAAGCACTAATAGCCTGCCAACTTTAGCCCAACGAGTGAGTCTAGGAATGAATGTTTTGCCAACTCCTCTGCTAGAAACCATGACTTTGGTTCAACAGGATCTTCAAAGCACGATATATCGTAGAGAGATGCGCTAGTTGTTTTTTGTTCTCTCTCCTTTGTATGCAAAAAAAAAATTCCGGAAAAAAAAGACCAACTTAAGAAGGAAATAAAAGCTACATAAGAGGAGGAGGGTAGAAGCAATAGAAGCAAAAAGAACATAAAAGACAAAACCTAATTGTTGTCCAAGTGAGAAGCTAAAATAAAGTAGAAATTGACATTTTTCCAAAAGAGATGATGAGATAATATATTCATTTTCTAGTTGTATGTTTAGAACTCTTACATGCAATTAGTCGTACGTTTGAACTTGTGTTTTTACAAGATCTTGTACTTTATTAAGTAACGTTTACTTTCCTTATTGGAAATATATATTACTTTAATTTCCAAAAACAACATAATAAGTCTTTTAAACTTAGTTGCTTAACCCTCCAAATTCTTTCAATGATTTAAAAATAGTCTTTCTTTAAGGACAACTTATCTTAAAATCATTTTAAAACTTCTCTAAAAAGTGTTTTATTTATCAAGATTGTTTTTCTTTAAAATGTTACTAATTTTATTTTAATTATGGCAAAGTACATGCATTATTACAAGTATGGATGATCATGCACTAATTGAGCACTTAATTTATTAAAGTAAAAAAATAAGGTTATAAGAAAGATTACAACCATTTGTTACATGCAGAATGACTTCCTACTTTCTTATTCTTAATCCAATTCACTTCGGTTGTCTTGAAAATATCTTGAATTGTATTTGATGCTCCAGTTTGCTCGTTTAGATGACGTCGCCTTTTCATTAAACTTGATCTTTCATCTATTTTCCGAAAAAAAAACTTGATCTTTCATACTTTGCATGAATTTATGAGGAAATAATTTATTGATATCATCAAAGATAAAAATATTAGAAGTAGCATATTTTATTGTCATTAAATGTAAGTAGCACCTCACATAGAATAAGAGTATTTTGTAG
>JAOSBO010000007.1:13633073-13647423 GCA_027563915.1 Erythroxylum rotundifolium
GGTTCATAAATTAAATATAATCAATTAAATATATTTAAAATTTGATATAAAAAAATTTTTAATAAATTTTTATTTCTTAATATTTTTAACAAACCAACCACCATCAATGGTAATAGTAATCATTCCTTCATTTTAACCAACCACTATCAATGATAATAATTTATCCATTCTCATTCCTTACTATATTCATTCCCATTGTTATTCCCATTGACCTACGTGAACCAAGCGCCCCCTTAGTTAAACTGATCGAACTCTGATCCCATTAGTTAAGTGCGACATTAATATTGACACAATTTTTAAATTAATTTTTTAACTATAAACTGAAGGTTATTAGTCCACATGGAACCATAAACCGAAGCCCACTTCCGAAATAAGCCCATCTTTCCTTCATTTTTCGTCTTTCTTTTATATTTTCTTTACTAGGTTTCAAAGTAAAGTAAAGCGGAAAAATTGGTTCATATTACCTGTCTCTTTGTCTTTCCTTTTGCCAACTCTTCTTTGTTCATTCCTTCACCGTCCAAAACTACACGGGCGAATCAGTCAAGTTTTCTACTGTTACCTTAATTGATGAGAACATAATCAATTTTCACATACAGAAAATGACATAGTGGCTAACTAATCGTTAATCCAAGTTACCATATATATCTGCATCACGAAATGATATATAGATAGATAGAATTATAATAATTGCTTAAAGATTTCACTAATTAAAATTTAATTTTAAAATTAGTTTTGAAGCTTTCAAATATTTAGATCTAAATTTAATTTAATAGTTTTAATAAATGAACTAATGAAAAATTCATCCTATATAGCTAAAAAGATAGTTTATTATAGAACGAGAAATGTTTATATAATTTAAAAAATATATAAGTGGGATTATGTAATAGAAAATATATATTTTTCTAACATATGATAAAAGAAGTGTTTTGATAGAACAAATAGAGAGTGAATGAAAAATAAAATGAACTAATTTTTTATAATTTTAATTACAATATACGAATCATTATATTATTTTAAAAAAGGAATTCAATTAAAAATATTAGAAGTAGCATATTTTATTGTCATTAAATGTAAGTAGCACCTCACATAGAATAAGAGTATTTTGTAGTATAAATAATATTTCACTACCATTGGTTTCATGTATTACAAAAATAACAATGAGAATAGAATTAAAAGATGATTTGAATAATTTGAATATTATTAAATAGTATTTAAGTTATAACTTACTACAAATGTAACAGATATAAAATTTAAATTTAAATGTTTGGAAGTATTCAAAAATAAGCATAGCATTTCAAAATTACCTTAGTTAAACTGACAGAACCCTAATCCCATTAGTTAAGTGTGACATTAATATTGACACAATTTTTAAATTAATTTTTTAACTATAAGTGAAGGTCGTTAGTCCACATGGAGCCGTAAACCCACTTCCGAAATAAACCCATCTTTTCTTCATTTTTGGTCTATCTTTTTAATTTTCTTTACTAGGTTTCCAAGTAAAGCAAAGCGGAAATATTACTTTATATTAGCTGTCTCTTTCCTTTTGCTGACTCTTGTTTGTTCATTCCTTCGCCGTCCATAACTACGGGAAATATTACTTTATATTAGCTGTCTCTTTCCTTTTGCTAACTCTTGTTTGTTCATTCCTTCGCCGTCCAAAACTACGGGGGGGAATCAATCAAGTTTTCTACTGTTACCTTAATTGATGAGAACATAATCATTTTTCACATACAGAAAATGATATAGTGGCTAACTAATCGTTAATCCAAGTTACCATATATATCAGTATCACGAAATGATATATAGATAGATATAATTATAATAATTGCCTAAAGATTTCACTAATTAAAATTTATAAAATGATAGTTTATTATAAAATGAGAAATGTTTATATAATTTTAAAAAATATAAGTGGGATTATGTAATAGAAAAAATATATTTTTCTAATATATGATAAACGAAGTGTTTTGATAGAACAAATAGAGAGTGAATGAAAAATAAAATGAACTAATTTTTTTATAATTTTAATTGCAATGTACTAATCATTATATTGTTTTAAAAAAGGAATTCCATTATAAATTTAAGAATTTAAAGAAAAACATAAAATTTTAGAAAATTTTAATTGAATATAAATTTCTTCAAATATAGTTTACAGTATGCTTTATTATTAAAAATAAAATGACATGAAAATTAAAAATAATAATATACTTTTTAAAATATAGTTTAGAGTATGTTTTATTATTAAAAATTAAAATAATAAATCTTTTGCCGTTAAATTTATACGAGGTGATATCAAGAAACGCGTCCTCACAGGAAATGCGAAGTCCTGAATTTTACAATGACGAAAGGCAATTGAAGCGAACACGTTATGGGCGCACAAACATTTTTTCTCACTTTGAACGCTAGAAAAACTACGTGGCGCACTCAGGAGGATAAGAACCGTACACACGCGTCACCGACATCATAAGGCCAAATCATCACCCAATCCCAGCAAGCCACAACTCAGGAGGAAAGTGGGTTTCACGCACGTGGATTCTCGCATGTCCCACGTGTGCAGGAAACAATTGCTGTTTCAGGCTGGTGGGGGGAGAGAGAGGAAAGCGACTATTAGAATTTAGAAGAGTTAACCGACTTTCTGCGTACGCCGTACGGCAAGAATCAGCGTTGTTTTCTTTGGATTAGATTATATTAGATGATAAATAGCTAAATGAGAGCATGTCGCTTCCTGAAGTAGCGGGAGACCTCAAAATCCGATTTTTTATGTGCGTCTCCGGGTCTAATCTGTAGAATTTTATTGCTCTGGGAGATTTTTTAAAAAATCTTTTTTGGGTTGGGTTAATCGAGAGAGAGAAATTGTGGAAAATCCGAGAAAAAAGAAGTTATGCAGCGATTCGTTGACACCGTTCTCGCTGTTACCAAAGAGTGAGTCTACATTTTCCCTCTTGCTTTCAGATACCGTCTCCCTTTCCTGCATTTTTATGTGCGTATTTTATTGTAAGCAAAAAAAAAAGAAGAAGATGATACCAGCTTTTTTTCTTTCGTTTTTCTCTTTTCATTGACAACTATGCTGTTACTCGTTTTTTTTTTAATGTTTGTATTTATCCTCATCGCTTTTATGTCGATTGATGATGCTGATCTGTGTTTGGTGTCTTGGGTTTGAATTCTGGGGTGGAGCTGCGTGTAACTTGTTGATTCTTCTAGATTCTTAATGTTGGCTTTGTCATTGTTCAACGGAATGAATTTTAAGGAATTTGGCTTTTTCTTCAACGGAAATGAATTTTAAGGGGCATTTCGGGTAGAGTGAGAAGAAACTTATGTTTTGTGGGATTCGTATATGTTGCATATTAGCATGACTGGTAACTTTGAAAAGTGGGTCAGGTGTGGGCTTGTACAAAAATGTCTTGCTTAATTTAGCTAACTATTTGTTTCCTTCCTTTTCCTGTTTCTGTAGATAAGATATATGCCTCTTCTTATTTATCAACCTTGTATCAATTATATCATTTACCTTTTATACTGCCTTCCGTTATATGATGCTTTCCAGTTTGCGTCATCTCTTTATGGGTTTATATCTTTAAGGTGTCTTCGCTTACAATAAGTTGTTTCTGGGTTTGGCCTTTAGTGCAGGTCAGTCAAGACATTCACGTATGAGTCATTGAACCATATTGTGAGGCTGATCAATGGTGTATCTGCACTTCTGTTGACCATTTTGCCAGGGCAGGCAACTATTCTTGAAGGACTTCATGGCTGGGAGCTTAAGCCAGCTTTTCGGGGACCTCGATTCCCACGTTGGATGGAAAAGTAAGTTTCTGATTGACACTTTTGAGCTTTGTTCATTGCCAATAGAGAATGTACAACTTGAATTGGAGCAAATGACACTTGAAAGATGTCCATTTGAAATAGATTTAGATTCCTCTGTTGCTGTCAAATTTTCATCTGGTTTACTGTGAACTGAACTTTTCTAGTGACAATTTTGTTGAGGGGAGAAGTTGTTTTTGCTAGCAATTTATATTTACAGCTCATATATTCCAGTTAGGCTCTGAAAAAGTCCCAAGGAACCATGAACTGGTTCTTACTAGCATGGTGAAGTTGGATTGCACTAGTCCTTGATTGTGATTGATCCATACCATTTAATTGATTTAACCTTGTGGGAGAAGTTTCGAACTGGCGAAGCCATTTGCAGGAGGTAAGTTTTGACGTCTATTCATGATCATGACCTGTAATTTTATTCTCTGTTGTACTTAAAAAACACATAAATCCAGTACCTTGATATTTTTTTGCCCTTATCATTGGTTTCTGGTGCTAGGGGATGCAGTGATCCTCAAGGACCAGAACTGGTGCTGCTTCTACCTTCTAAGCTCCAATCTGTATCACAAGGAGAATAATAAATTTTACAGATTTACAGTCATCTTCATTCTCATTCCCCAGCACCCCTGTTAATTATGAATGGTCAACACCAATGCATTGGTTTAGTTGGTTCTGCACTGTAGTTACTAATGACTTTTCATCCCAAGTTTGCTGTACGATTTTTATTTTGATGTCACAGCAAGTGGCTTTGTATTTCAATAGCTTCTTTTTTAACCAGTCCAACTTCTATTGGTAATTTATAATATGCTTATTGTTTTTGGTAAATTCCTAGTTTCCTGCTGATATTTCATCTATTTCTTGGGTGTGACAGTGGCGTCTCCTCCTTCAACAAATTCATTCATGAGCTTTCTGTTGATTCTGATAGTTCAAATGTGGATTATTCATCAGCAGAAGAAGATGGGGATTCCTCATGTCCTCCATCACCATCATCTCAAAGTTCAAGGTTCTCATGCACGAGTACGATCACCAAAAATGATGGGAATTCAACTGGGTGGACAGTTTTCTTGTTTTGTTGGATTCTGTTTCCTCTGAAGTTTTTGTTTGGGTTGCCACTTCGGCTCTGTCGTCTTTTTTATTATAGGGAATCAAAAGTCCGATCTCCAAGGGAAACTTGCCGGCCTTCCCGATTACGTTCTTTTAAAAAAGTGAATATTCCAAAGGATCATGTGATCCATCGCACTACTGACAGGAGACGTGGAGTCATTGAGGTTTTTGCTACAAATTTAATGTTTAATATCTTAGTTCTGGTGTTCTTTTTATCCCCCTTGGTCACTTAGTAATTCAAGTTTGTTCCCTTTTTTTTTTGTGAAATCATGATACGTTAGGATCTTCATCTAGCAATTGAGATCTCAATAGAAGCAATATTTGATTTCTTTCACAAAGCTGCACATCTTCTTCTTTCACCATCAGAAGTTTTTAAAGCAGTACGCAGATGGTTTTCACCACAAGGAGCTGGTGGTGAAGATGCTTATGATATCGATTCGGACACTTATGTGCTTGCATCTGAACCTGGAGAAAGCAGTCAGGCTCCAACGGAACAGAAATCTACCTTCCATCAGTTTCTGAATACAGATGCTCGGACTTGTCAGGATGTCATAACAGAGCTTGGGTAAGGGCAATGCTATGATCAACATAAATTAGATTGTTACTTACATTATGCATGTTGTCAATATTAGTACTTCCATTATGCCTGTGTTCGATGACTTTTTCTTGCACTCTGTATTTCAGATACCCATATGAAGCTATTCATGTGATCACTTCTGATGGATATGTTCTTCTTTTAGAAAGAATACCTAGGTAAGAGTGGCTTCTTATCCTATGGAATATTTATTTGTTTAAATCATATTGATTGGTTCCTTCATCTTCATGTTGCAGACGTGATTCACGGAAGGCTGTGTATCTACAGCATGGAATTTTGGATTCTTCTATGGGGTGAGTTTTCCCCTTGCTTGCATATGATTGCATAAGAGAAAATTATCCTCTTTCTTGAAATTTGAAAAAGAAGTGGTTTCCTACTGATCTTTTCCTCTCAGTTGTTATTTGGCTAGTTCATTCAGTTGAGAACATGAATATTTGTAAGTCTTCACAATTATGTATTTTTGTGGTGGTACTTTTAAAAAAGTCTGGTTTCAGCATCAAAAAGTATTCTTCTGTTTTTTTCTTTAAGTTGCTTGCTTTGTTGGAAATAGAGACTCGGATGAATAACAAGTTGAACATGAAGCTCAAACATTGCGAAAATATTTTGGATCAATATAAATGTTAGAATTGTGTATTACATCAATTTAATAGCTTTCTTCTCAACAGGGATAACTTATTGATGATAATGAATGACTTATTCAATCATATACAAAGAATAAGATTTGAAGTAGTCCTGGTTCCTGGAAAGGTTATCACGATATCTGGAGTTAATCTTCCTCTCTAACAAAAAAATGTCCAGTTCAGTATGACAGTTCTAGAAGTGTGGTCACATAGTACAGTATGTTGTACGATTATTTAAGTTGTTGATTAGAGGCATGACAAGAAAGGTTAATGAGAAAATCCAATGTCTTGTTGCTTGGTATGTTTTCATTTTATTTAAGTATTCTCCTTGAATCATTCTCTTTTCATTTTGTTCTGCAGTTGGGTGTCTAATGGTGTTGTTGGATCTCCAGCTTTTGCCGCATATGATCAAGGTTTCTATATTGTCTTAAACTTTCTGCAGCCTATCTTGCATATATTGAACACTAAAGAAGATGCTTTTGAATTTTTGTTTTGTAGGATTTGATGTGTTCCTTGGCAATTTTCGGGGTTTGGTTTCTCGGGAACACATTGACAAGAACATATCTTCACGGAAGTAAGTTGGTGTAGGCATCTTGACCATCAATTAGTTCTTACTGTAATATTTTAACTATAAGTTGCAATTTTGGTGAAGATATTGGCGATATTCCATCAATGAGCATGGAACTGAGGACATCCCTGCAATGATAGAGAAGATACATGAGGTAAAGACTGCAGAACTGAAATTAAGCCAGCCTGATATTGGGGAAGAACTCATGGATGATCAACCATACAAACTCTGTGCTATCTGCCATAGCCTGGGAGGAGCTGCCATGCTTATGTACATTATTACACGCCGTATTGAAGAGAAGCCTCACCGACTGTCCAGAATGATTTTATTGTCACCTGCTGGCTTCCATCATGATTCCAACCTAGTCTTTACAGCTATAGAGTACCTGTTCTTCCTCCTGGCTCCGATTCTGGCTTATATAGTTCCTGCCTTCTACATACCGACACGTTTTTTTCGTATGCTGCTAAATAAGTTGGCTCGTGACTTCCATAACTATCCTGCAATTGGAGGACTGGTTCAAACCTTAATGAGCTATGTTGTAGGTGGAGACAGCTCAAATTGGGTTGGAGTATTAGGGTTACCGCACTACAACATGAATGACATGCCAGGAGTTTCGTTTTATGTGGCTCATCACCTTGCACAAATGAAGCATTCAAAAAAGTTTAGGATGTTTGATTATGGAAGTGCTTCTGCAAACATGGAGGTGTATGGAGCTCCAGAGCCATTGGACTTGGGCGAGTACTATTGGCTTATTGATGTTCCTGTTGATTTGGTTGCAGGACGGAAGGATAATGTTATACGAACTTCAATGGTAAAAAAGCATTATAAATTGATGAAGGATGCTGGAGTGAATGTATCATATAGTGAGTTTGAGTATGCTCATTTGGACTTTACATTTTCCCACCGGGAGGAATTGTTGGCATATGTGATGGCACGCTTGTTACTTGTTGGTCCTGCTCAGAAGCAACAATCTAGTCACAAGGCGCTAAGGCTGAAGAAAAAAGTAAATTGTGATTAATGCTGGGTTTGGGGAATGGAAATCCAGGATCCATCACTCCTGTTGTACGTTTAGCAGCAGATTGGTTGCATAAGACGCGGCAGATGAATAGATCTACACATTCTTGAATAGAGTAGAACTGTATCACAAATGTTTCTGGTAATCGAGCATGAGCGCATATTAAATACCAGTCGTAGCAGTTAAATAGTGGTTGCAGAATAGTTATTGGCTTGAGGCATGATGTTTGTACGTCTTACTCGAAATGGACATTTTCTGGGTCAGTTCAAATGTGAATAGCATGTGCAAGTTCATCTTAGCATGGCCGAAACGAATCTTGCTAGGATTTGTTTCATCAATATAGTACCATTACATGTGTTAGAACATGTAGCTGTTCTCCTGCATCGTTGAGAGCTTGTTTGAACTCACTCATTGAATCTGTTTCTTTTGTTGATGAACCTCTAGGGAGAGGTGATGTATATTCGGTGACATGCAAGCTTTAGGCAACACTTTCTTTTGTCCGTTAAGAAGTCATTTTTTCTTGGTGAACAGCTAGCAACGAAAGCTTCGTATGCCAATCATGTACGTAATGAGCTTTCAATCTTGTACATAATAGCTTAATTACGTACACTTATGCACATGAAATAAGTGGTTTGTGTAACTCAAGTGGGTCGGTAAAATTATTTGATCATAATTGGATTTATATTGCTCATTAATCAGCTAGTTATATGCACTAACTTTATACAATCCATCAGTTTCATATATATATAATTGAGATTGTATTATTCATTAATTAACTAATTCTACCGATTTCGTTAGTTTAGACGAAATTCTTGTTTCATATACTTGATTAAGCTCGCGTTCTTCTTAGTTAGTTAATTTTATCGACCCACTTATACGAATTATTCGTTTTATGTACATTACTAAATTTGCATTTGCGTTCTTTAGTAGTTAACTAATTCTATCGACTCACTTAGGTTGTGCGGCTCACCGATCTAATTAGGCCAAAATTGTTCATTAATCAATTTATTCAGTCAGCCCATCTAAATTTACATGAAGTCATTTATTTAATTTTATTTATGTAATTGGGCCTGTGTTACTTATTCATCAACTAATTCTTCTGATTCATTTATGTTACACGTAATTACTTATTTCATACATACATTTGGGCCTGAGTTTTTTATTAATTAATTAATTTTCTTGACTCCCTCAGGTTATACATTATGGCTATACAAGACTAATCAACTAATTCTATCGACTCGCTGATGTTACACAAATCACTTATTGTATGCACATAATTGAGCTTGTTTTGTTTATCGATAAACTAATTCTACCAACTCACTTAAGTTGCGCGCGTCACTTGTTTCGCGTACTTCGTTGTTCATTAGTTAACTACTTATAGCAATTCACTTAATTTACATGAACCACTTGTTTCACGTACATAAATGGGCTTGTGTATGTGCTATTCATTAATCAACTAATTCTATCGACTCACTTATGCATATAGTTAGGCCTGTGCTGTTCATTAATCAGCTAATTCTATCGACTCCACTTAGGTTATATAAACCATTTGTCTCATCTATATAATCAGGCTTGTTTTCCTCATTAATCAATTAATTATATCGACCCACTTAAGTTACTTGAACCATTTGTTTCATGAACGCAATTGGGCTTGCTTTGCTTATTAATCAACTAATCCTTCCGACTTGCTTAGATTACACGAATCACTTTGTTTCATTTACATAATTGGGCTTGCATTGTTTATTAATTAACTAACTCTATTGATCCAGTTAAGTTACACGAATCACTTGTTTCATGTAATAATGCAGAACCACAAAGCTAAAAAACCTAAAGCTCCTCAAATACACACTTGGATAAGACAAGGACAAGAATCCCTAACTGTAACGATTCTTCAATCAATTGTAAGAAAGGAAACATAAATAATAAGGTTGATTTGAAAACAATAATAGAAATTTACCACAAGTGATTACCCTAATAAGAATTATATTCTTGATGCAATAGAAGAAGAAAAGCAATCCTACCTTAAAGAATTCGACCAAGCCAACGAAGAAACTTTATTCATCAATAATTCCTAAACAATGTTTATTATGATGTATTTATACTCGTTGAAAAGAAAGAAACCTAAACTATATAAAAGACCTTTAAACATGGGTCTCCTCCCAAAATAACTAAAGTTTATACTAATATTTCTAAAATACAACCTATTAAACCTAAAAGATTTAAATTAAATGAGCTGAAAATTAATAAAAGTCCATCTCACTAAAACAAACCCAAAACACAATTAATGGGTTGCCCAAAGTTATGCTTCTAACTTAATAATTAAATAAGAACGAAAGTCTTCTTATAAATTTTGTCCAATTTGATTAGTTATGATGCCATTGCCTCTCATTGTCTCTTGATATTCCATGTCATCTACAACTCAGCCCATATAGGATTGAAGCTCTTCTTTGAACTTCTTAGCATCTTGATCTTATTATTGGTCCCCTAAGCATTACTAACTCATCTTTGGTTCCATTTTCTTACGAAGTTCCATGATCGTTATCACATCATCCTCTCCCTCTTCAAAAGGATTCGTCCTCGAATATGAATCAAAGTTAAAATGAGATAAGTCAGAAACGTTAAAATTAACATTAACATTATACTCACTTGGTAAGTCTATCTTATATGCATTGTCATTAATGCGTTCTAACACTTGGAATGGTCCATCATGACTTGCATCAAGTTTTGACTTCCTTTGCTGTGGAAACCTTTTTTTTTTTTTTGCATATGCACTAAAACCCAATCACGTACTTCGAAGAGAACTTGCTTTCTTCCTTTATTTGCTTTTTGTGCATACATGTGATTCTTTTTCTCACTCTGTTTATGCACTTTCTCATGTATTGTTTTAACCAAGTCAGCCTTCTTCTTGCCATCTAAATTGGCAATCTTAGTTAAAGGTAAAGGCATCAAATCTAACATGATTAACGGATTAAATCCATACACAATTTCAAATGGAGAATAACTTATAGAAGAATGTGTAGAACGATTATATGCAAACTAAATGAATGGTAGACAATCTTCCCAAGTTTTCAAGTTCTCCCAACGATTATAGGCAACATGGTTCCTAAAATTCTCTTAACTACCTCAGTTTGTCCATCAGTTTGTGGATGACATGAAGTAGAAAATAAAAGTTTAGTACCCAAAAAGTTACTTAGGAACATGACATCCCTATCTGAAACAATAGTTCTTGGTACACCATGAAGTTAGACCACTTTCCTAAAGAAAAGATCAGCAATGTTTTTTTCATCATCTATTTTATGGAAAGCTATGAAGTGAGTCATTTTATTAAATATGTCCACAATAACAAATATGCTATCTCTACCTTTCCTAGTCTTAGGTAAACCCAATACAAAGTCCATAGATATATTAGTCCAAAGTTCACTAGGTACAGGTAAAGTTGTATACAAACTATGAGGCATAGACCTAGATTTAGCTTGTTTATATGTAATACATTTAGCACAAATCCTTTCCACATATCTTCTTATACTTGGCCAATAAAAATGTTCTCTAAGCATATCTAAGGTCTTTAGCACACCAAAATGCCCCATTAACCCTCCACTATGTGATTCTCTAATAAGTAGCTCTCTAATGGAATATGTATGAATGCAAAGTTGCTTACCCATAAAAAGATATCCTTCATATCTATAGAACTTATCAAATGCAGCATGTTCACAAGCTTGATACACTTTAGCAAAATCAACATCATCCACGTGCAACTTTATCAAATGCTCAAATCCAAGTAACTTAGAAGTAAGCTTAGAAATCAAAGCGTACCTTCTCAATAATGCATCAACCACAACATTTTCCTTACTGTGTGTTGGACCCCGAACCTTTTCGGAAGTGAGAATTATTAAATGAGAATTCGATGGCGTTTCGTCATGAGTAAAAATCAGAATTTTTGAGTTAATAATTTTTGGAGTTTAATTAGGTACATTTTTGTTTACATATTGTTGTATGGATTAAATGGAAGTGTTAGAATTAAGATAAGGAGTTAGAAGGTATTAGATTAAATGTAAAAGGGTAAGTTTAGAAAGGATAGAGTTCGTCTTAGAATAATAAGAGAAGAACAAGTGTATGTGCATGAGGGAAGAGCTGGAAAATAAATAAATACATAAAATAGGAATAAGAAAGAATTTGTGTAAGAAAGAAAGAAAGAGAGAAATCATATAAGAACCAAGAAGAAACTAGAGAAGAGAGAGTCGTGTTAGGGAGAGATATATTTGAGAGGTTAGGAAAGAGAGAGAGATTAAGAAAGAAAAAGAAAGGGAGTCGTAGAAAGAAAGGGAGTCGTAGAAGAGGATAAGTAGAAAAAAGAACCAGAAAAGAAGAAGAAGGAAAGAGAAAGAAAGGAGAAAGAAGAGGAAGAGAAGATTTAGCTGAGTTTTTTGTTAATATCTATCTTCTTTTCTTGTTTTGACAAAATTAGAAAGTAGAGAAACTAGGTTTTTATGAGCTGAAATAAAAAGAGAAAGATGAATAAGAGATTTATGTTTTTATATTTTTATGACCTTAACTAGATTTTATTTCTTTTAGTTAGATAAAACAAGAGTGGATTAAATCTAAGCTCATTTTTGGATAGTAGACATTTATGGAAGTTATATTCGTGTATGATGATTAAATGAAAACATGCTTGTTTGAAGGGAACAAGAAAGTCAAAATGAAGAACAAGAAGAAGAACAAGCTTGAGCTTGGATGTATAAGAAAATAAGTGGGTATTATGTTTATAGTTTTGTGGTAATGAACCGAAGTTATTTGTTGTATGTGTATTTAAATGCTTACTTTTACTCATTGTGAATTTGGGAAAAATGTTCTGTTAATTTATATTTTGTTGCTTTGTAAGAATTTCTGCTGTTGTACTGATAAAAGAAAAAAAAAAAAGAAGCATGAAAAATATGAATATGTTATGAAATATGTATGCATCAGAAAATCAGCTTATGTGGGTAAGAGAGATATCATTTTGTTTTGTCATGTGCAAGTCGACTTAAAGCTTTCTCCTGGCTACCTGCTTGTGGCTTATGAGCTCTAAAAAATGGACTCATTTCATTTATAGTGTAAACTTCGGTTTCGCCATTCTGTTTCATAGGATTCTCTTAAGCCATATTGTTTGTGCATTCATTATGATTTGCTGAGGATGAAATATGATGAAATGCTTTGTATAATAGTTAGAAAATACATAGTATGATTTATGTGATTGAAATTTTAAGCATGTGTTCTGTGAATTGAATCCTTATATATATATATATGTAATTATTTGATTGTTGTGTGTGTGTGTGTGTGTGTGTGTGGTTCATCACTAATAGCTATAAGCATATTAGCCACTGAGCTTCCCAGCTCACCCCACAATTTTTCTACTCCTCAGATGCAATAATCAACAGATCATTGAACCTTACAGAAACTTTGGCAAATCTTCAAGAAATATATATTACTTTTCTAACTAAGTTAGTTTGGATCATTTTGGTAACTTTAGAAGCATATTAGCATAAGCATTTCTTATTGTAATTTTGCAATTATGTTACTGATGTGGTTTTTTTTAATAAATTGGAGTAATATACATACTCTGTTTTATTTTGAGAAATGAATGACAGCAAGAGTTGGAGAATTCTTTATGTTAAAATTGCTATTTTTGGTTGGGAACAAAATTGTTTGTTGATGAGGACCTTTGAATAAATTTTTTTTAACTAATTGTTTTAATTGGAGTTTTGTAAGCATGATTCATGTTTGTTGGATTCAGGTCTTCTGTTTTGTAAGGAAAGTATATTGACAAATGAGAGAAAATAAGAGAATAAAGGATTAAAAATGTGATCTGAAACTTCAAGGAATAAACTGTATTGATTTAGGTAGAGTTAAGCTAAGTGGTCTTCATAAAAGTTGTAGATCTTTCTTGTAGCTTTCTAATGGTATAAAGTTTGTAATTTTTGGACTTCTGGATTGAAAGTTATAAAGTTTTGAACTTGGAATGTGCAACTAGAAAACTTGATTTTTTGCTACTATTCACTAATAGTTAAGCATGATCGCGACACCCTTGTCTCACAGGCGTGAGCTCTCACGCCCGTGACTCCTTTTGTAGATGTCTCTCATGAGCATGAGAAATTTGTCATACCTGTGACTTTTGCTAACTTTGTTGCTAATTCTTCTTCTAACACCAAAATCAAGTTATTTTGCAGGTCCATTTTATTCTATGTTATTCATTTAAATTGTTGGGTAATTATTTCTATGCTATATTTATTTATTTTTCTTGTTTAGTGTTCTAATCAAAGTTGCGAATATCGTACCGGACTCGGTGCCAGATTGAGTTCTGGTACGGTACTGTACCGATATCAATCAATACCGAGTATCGTTTCGGGTAATTTTTTATATTTATGAAATAGTCCTTGAAATTTTTAAAATTTGTAAAATAGTTCACTGATGTATTGTATAGTTATATACTGTATAAAGTTTACATCAACCCTGTTTCCAAAAATCATAATAATAAATAATAATTATAATTAATAATTTAATATGAAATGACAATAATTTTTAAATATTTCGCATATAAATAATAACCACAATTAATATGAAAAAAGACAATCATCATAATACAAATATAAAAATAAGAATAATACAAA
>JAOSBO010000007.1:13652043-13674716 GCA_027563915.1 Erythroxylum rotundifolium
TGAGTGATGTCACTAATTGTGAGTTTGCTTATATGCACCAATGAAAAAGTAGTCATGATATGTGTATTAACTTAATATTTGAGTTAGTTTGCATTTGAGGGATTTCATGCTTTAATCTTTGTGAAGATAAGGTGACATAATTTATTGGTTGTATTTTTGCTTAAGGACAAGTAAAGATTTAAGTGTGGGGATGTTGATAGGTGTGAATTAGTCTATGTTTTCCTATGTAACTGGCATGTGTTTCTTGCATAATTGTTGATTATTATTGTAGTTTAGGATTTATTTTGTATGATTTTATTTAGTTTGATTTTCAATATTGTGATTTTATGTTTGACGTTAATTTAGGGTAAGAATTGACTATTTTTATATAGGAAAGAAGATGAAGCAACTTGGAGATTGAGCTAGAGATCAAAGAGGAGAAGAGGAGAGGAGTCATTCTTTTACAAATTCCTATGATCATGGGAATTGGCCTAATTCCCACGATTGTGGGAAATATACTCTGAGACATTATGGGGGCATCATTAAACTTAGGGTTTTGGGGATATAAAAAGAGAATTAAGCCTCCAAAGTTGAGAAGGACGACACCCCTCTATGGAAAAGAGCTTTCTTGAGTGAAGAACACAAGTTTGGAGTTTTGAGGAAGGATTGAAGTCAAGGATTATCATCAAAATTGGAAAATAACACATCAATATCAAAAATTTCAGATTTTGGAAAAGAAGAGAAGGAATTCCTTTATTCAATTTTTTTTCAAGTTTATCTCATCTAATCTTTGTAGAATGGTTTATTTGAGTGTTGATGTTATTATGGAGACCATGATTAGGTAATTTAGTTTTAGGGATTGCTTTTGAACAATTGTGTTAAACTTCCTATTTTATTGAATTGAGTGAAAATGTCTTTGATAATTGTCGATCTTATTTCCATCTTGCGATAAATTGAGAGAGTGAGTAAGATAAATTTGTGTAGGATTGTACAATGAGATTTGGTGACATATAGACTTACAATCATCACGTTAACTGACAAGTTAGAAGAGAGATCTCGGTTAGGTTAATTGATCACCTATAGGATAGCTTGATACCTAGTGAAATTGGTAGAGCGATTAGATAGGTTGAGAGACCATTCAATTGATCCCATTTAATTTGATTAGGGACAATTAATTACACCTTGAGAAAGGTTAGTTAATACATTCAGAAATCTTGGGTGAGATATAATTTCATTAATAAAATAGGAGGGAGACATAATAGGGAGAAAGTAATCTATAGTCTTTGGATTCTTGAGTTCCGATCTTTTTGCATTTTGGTTTTGCACATTGTTCATTATTAGTCTTTCAATTTTAATTCTCTAGATTATTTTCATTAAAAATAGTTCCTTTCTTAAACAAGGTTTGATCTAAGTTAAGTGGTGTCTGTGCATCAATCCCTGTGGGATTGATATCCACTTTTAAGCTACAAGTCAAGACCTGTACACTTGTGATTTTTAAACCTAAAATAAGTAGATTGTTTTCACATGTCAACAACAAACTCTAATTAGCTTTGAAAGAATTTAAGACCCAATAAATCTAATATAAGCTAAGTCGACATTCCTAATGAGTGTCTAAGATATTCCAATATGTTCCAAGCATTCTAAGACATGTTCAAACTAACCAAGATTTGTAAGAGACAATAAAAAACATGTGTAAGCTATCCCAACAAATTAGGAGTGGTTTTAGATATCAAATAATGTGTTTTATGCATCAAAAACGTTTTCAAGCTATCACAACAAACTAGGAGTGATTTTAGGCATCAAATATTCTGTTTTCTAATTATTTCTTGTCCAGACCAGCTGTTAGGATTGTGTTCACACTATGATTAACTTGAATCGTGGGTGATTTTTTATTCTAGTCAAATTATGCAACTAGGTTATTTTCTTACCTTAATTCGCTCAACACTAATGCCTATATAAAGGGAAGCATTGTATTGTTCAAGATACTTCAGAAAAATTTAGAATTCATTTGAGTGAGGTTAATTTCTCATTGGTTCTTTTGGAACTTATCAAGATTATTATATTATGGCATTCAAAACCTTTCTTATACCTTTGGTTCTTATCTTCAATATACATCAGGTCAAGGTTTACCTATCCTAAAACCTTCTTTAGCTTTCTTGGGTTCCTTGCTTCCATTGTGTGATTGTTAGGTTTCAAGGCTCATTATAGAGGTTCAAATGAAACTTACTATATAATAGGAGCTCTAGTTCTTGACTAAAATTTAATGCATCTCCTTCTTAAGCATGTTTTCCTATATTAGTTTTATAACCCAGTCATCTATTGTTAGAGGAAGGTTGAATAGAAGTAAAAACTTTTCTCTTCTTTTGAGAAGTTCTACAATAATCAAGTTATTTATTCCAAAAAATAAGTCTCTTACAAAAGCACCAAATAAGTTATGATGTAGAAGAGGCTAATGGTAAAAGTCTCCAAGATCAAATTTATGAGTTGAATGAATTTAACTCTTTAGAGACTTAGGCTGTTGAGCATAGAAGAGCTATTAATTTGGTTAAAGAGAAACAAAAAGCTCTAAAGTAATAACGTAAGTGGCTTAAATAGAAATTTAATGAGGTCAAGAAAACATTTAATGATCTAGGGAAGTTGATGATGCTACAAAAGTATAAAGACAACCTCTGGAAGCAATAAGTTCAATAGGTTAAAGAGGTTGAATTATTTTATATCAAATAATAGGGGAAGATCCATTTTTTAAACCTAAATCAACTTTAAACTTCTTTATCTTCTGCGAATAATTTTTAACAATTAGCTGGCTTTTGTAGACTTGAATTTTGTTGCCTTAAAATTCATTGTGGCTTTTTATTGTTTGATTCAAAATTTTTTTCTTTTATTCCTAAACTTTCCTAAAGAGTAGTTATATGGAGTTTAAAATATTTCCTATTAACAAAATGTCTATGAGGATCACCTTCTAAACTAGATAATCAGTATACATTACCTTTTAAAACTGTGAATTTGAAATGACCCTTCTCAATCAAGAGACCACTTTTTTTTCCAATTTTTGCTAATGTTAATACAACTTTATTCATTTTCTACAAAAATAAAATCAACCTCCATACTAGATCATCTTCTTGGAATTATCACTTATAAACTCTTTTTTGCAAAATTTTCCATTTTCTCTTTTTCCATAATCATGTTATTTAACCATTGAAGTGAAACTTTGTCTGTGTCTTATAATTTCATCATCATTGCATTTAAACACTCAAGTGATGTCAAAGCATTCTATTTATCCACTCTTAAAGATGGGCTTATCATTTTTAAAGGGAGAAGAACATTATGAACACAAGTTAGAGTGAATGGGTTGACTCATGTTGTTGTGCATTTAGAAGTTTGATATGCCCATAAGGTCTCAAACATAATTATATGCCATTCTCTAGGATTATTTTATAACAATTTTTATTAGATTTTAGTAACTACTTTTTTAATGCTACTGCTGAAATATTAGCTTGAGTAGTATACATAGTCAAATTGCCATAATTTTTAGCAAAATCTTTAACTTCTTAACCTATAAATATGGCTCCTCAGTCATTTGTTATTGACTGTAGGATCCTAAATTGATGAATAATCTATTCCTTAATGAACTTCACTACATCAGCCCGATCAACATTCTTTAGAGGTTTAAGCCACCACCTATTTAGTGAAATAATCTATCACTAATAAAATGACATTACGAGCTGATAAATGTGAATTGCATTTTAGGGCTTAGTTTGATCTATATTTAATTGTTAATTTAATTGTTTAGTGTGTGTTTAGGTTAGAATTGTATTAGTTTGTTAATCATTTATCTTTTAAGTATTTTATAGCTTAGTACAAGTCTTTGAGCTTAATTATTATGTTTTTCAGGTAGTGATCTATTTGTTAGTGTTTTAAGGTTAACATCAAAGAGCGGAGAAGTTTCGAAGACATTTGGGCTAAAACAACAGTCCCTAATCCTGATAGAAGCACTGGAGTTAGCCTACAATTATGGCCTATATGCCATGATCATCATATAAACTCAAGATATGGCCTACATCGTTGGCAGCACAGAAGGCTCGGATGTGGCCCACGATTATGACTTACATCGGACAGATGCATAGACATTAAAAAATGTCAAGTTTCAAGGGATTTTTTAGATCTTTTCTACCTTAGAAAAACCTTAGGGCTGCTTAAAATACAAAATGTATTTAAAGAATATGCAAAGGAGAGGAAAGAGCTTTTTGGCATCAACCACTTTAGAGAGAATAGAGAGAATTATTGAGAGATTGAGAAAGAGAAGAAGGAAGAGAGAAGTGGAGAAGAAGCCGACATTGACGTACTTCTCAGATTTAGAGTTTCCCAACATTGCTACCTCCCATCTTTGTTTAGAATTATATTTCATGTTATTTTCCATTTTCATTATTGTATAGAATTGGGAATAGTAGTTTGATGATAGGATTGTGAATGTTGAGATATTCTATACTCACCTTTGGGTTTTTAAAAATCTTTGATTTAATAAACTTTATTGTTTATGTTTATTGGATTCATTATGATTGATATCTAGGATTGCATAATTAAGTAATAGACTAAGAGGATGAATTGAATGAAAAATAATTAAATTGGGCTAACAAGAGTTAGGTGATTTAATAAGAACGAGAAATTAATCAAATTGGTAATTATATGAAGAAAGATTTTGCATAATTTCTCGATAGTTTATTGGAAAACTTCATATCTAATTAGGGTTTTGGATAGATTTTTAATTGAGAAATTGCAATTTTCAATAATCTGATTAGGGTTTATAATTTAGGGTTAATGGTTATAACTCGAGAGAGAATAATCAACCTTAGGATCATTTAGGATTAATAATCCAATAATTCATAATCAATTAGGTTAGCATTAAAGATAGGTAAAAATTCCCCTTTCTTTCAATTGATAATTCCTTTAGGTTGATTCTTGATTGTTTGTTACAATTGCTACTTTGTTAATATTTTCGTAATTGATTCTTGGAATTAAGTTGCATGATTGAATTAAATTCTTTCGTTAGTTACATTGTGAATTACTGTGAATTATTTTAACCTTAAATTTTAGGATTAGATTATCCCTCCTCCTGGGATCGACACTTGAGGTACTACACGAATGACCCATATGTGTGCGGATTATCGAGGTTATTAATTAGTACTTATACACATAAGAAAACCATGATCAGGTTTCTGTCACCATTTTCAGGGAGGCGATTAGTTTAGTTCTTTAGTCTAAGGTTTTTTTTTCACTGTTTTTATTTTAAATAATTAAAAAAAGAAGTAGTTTGGAGCATAAAGTAGAGACACATCAAGACATCTTAGAGTGAGAATGAGATAATTAAAGAGCTAGATGCTAAAAGGAAATGGAAAGATTAATGATTGAGGACATACATTATAGAGACCAAGGAACTTTTACGAAACAAAATGAGACATAATATGGTTGGGGAAATAACGATCCTTATCGGAATATGTACACTCCACGATCACAAAACTACCCAAATTTTTATTGGTCTAATAATGCAAGTAATCACATGAGCCATAAAGACCCATTTGAATTTCAGCAAGATGAGTATAGTTTATGGCATTTGAAATTGGAAAAAATCATGGATAAGCTAACAACTATGGAAGAGAACCAGAAGAGACTGGAAGAGCAATTTGATCAAGTAATGAAAAATCATACCGTTTCTATTCACAGCTTAGATATTCAAGTAAGACAACCTTCCCATGAATTTTGTGAGAGAAATGTGGAAGACTGTTTAAGCAATATGGAATTATATCAATAAGAGCAATATCAGGCTATCACACTTAGAAAAGGGTAAGAACAAGAAGAACCAATGGAAGACCATGCTGAATCCTATCTTTTAGATGACTAAGAGACGAGAAAAGAAGATGAAGAAATGAATGACAATCCTCCCTATTATTCAGTAGTTCTTGATATAACATGTGTTTAACATCAAAAAATCTTTGGTAGATGTCCATGAAAAGAACCTTGTCCTTCGGATTAATGATGACCAAGTGACTTTCAACATGAATGATGCATTAAAGAAGTCAAAGGAGAGTAGCTCATTTAAGATAATTGATGTGCTCGAATCTTCTAAAGAACAAAAGGACAAAGAACATATGACAATAGACATTGAGTTTGAAGAAGCTATAAAAGTCTCTATTCATAAAGTAAAAGAAGCAGAGGAGACGAAGGTGATTAAGGTAGAAAGAGAGCAACTTACCTTCTTATATGGAAAATTTCTGGATTCTATGGAAGATTTAGTGAGTTTCTTTATTCCCTATTTTATTGATAGTTTAATAATGAAAACGAAATTACTAAAGTTATTTGGTTTTCTCAACTTTATCAATATTATCCTCCTAATCATTTTGCTATTTGTAGCTTACTCAAAAGCTACAAAATTGATGTTGAACGAGAAGGGTAGAAGTAAGCCACTCTTAATGGATCTGGGCTAAGCTTCCAAGGATGCAAGGTTAAGCTAATGATCCTAAATTAGCACGTTTGGTAGTTATATTTAAATTTTTGTGTAGTTAGGTTTGTTTCAAATTATAAAATAAGTTTTAAATGATTTGGAATAGTTTGGATTACTAACTCTCTTATTCTTTTTGAATCAATTATAAGAAAGGGAACCCAGGTCGGTGTTAAGCTTATTTGGTCTCTGCCTCCGACACATCACCACCTCAGTCACCATGACGGTTTCGTGTTCTAAACCTTCTCTTTTTATTTGTGTTAGTATTTTTTTTTCATATTTTGTGTTTCTATTTCATTTCCCCTGGTGTATTTGTATACCCTTCACATATTGAGGACAATATGTTGTTCAAGTGTGGGAAGGGTTATATGTTTTGCATTGAATGTGAATTTTGCATATTATATGATAATTGTTAGGATGCATTTTGTGAATCATATGAATGTTTCAATGGCTAAGATGGATTAGAATTGATTTAGTTTTTAACATAGTCTATTAGGTTGTGAAGAATCATTAACTCACAAAATTAGTGAATTGGTTTCTTTGGTTAAATGTGCAGCTTAATTAGGATTTAATGTTGAGTTATAGCCCTCTAAATTGTCACATTCATTCATAATTAGAGATTTTTTAACTTTAGTAGCTTTGCTAGTATTTTTTCGTGGAAACGAATAGCTAAAGTAACAAGATAGCTAATAAAAAAATTTGTGTTTGTTAATTTTAAATTAATTACTATTCTATTGACCTTCGGATTAATGAATAGAGCTAATAGTTAGTTGAGAACATGATGTAACCGAGTAACTAGATCACTACGCATTACAAATGTGTGCCTCCATGTCAAAAAGCTATAATGACATTTCAACCAAGCAGTTTAATAAAAAATGGCTTAGTCGAGTAACCAGATCAACATTCATCACCAATGTTTGCCTTTGAGTAAAGGATTAGGTTTGTGTTTAAATTAAAAAAAGTGTTTTTTAATAAAAACCTACCGAACTCGTAATAGCTTGACTTTTTATGAAAGCGTACTTAGGAGTAGTTACAAAGTTTGAATGACCAAAGAATCGTTAATGTGTGTGTGCAATTGAAAAGGGTAAATAAATTAATACTTGAATATGGATTAATATGTATATTTAGTTCAAAGCCCCTTGACGTCGATTTTGCATGTTAATGATTTGATATAACTTGAATGATTGTGTTTAAAATTAAATTGGTTTCATGAAGTTGAAGCCATTATCTCATTACTGCATTGTGAGTTGTGTGTTTATTATTTTGTTTGCTTGAGGACAAGCAAACTTTTAAGTATGGGGATGATGATAAATGTGAATTGCATCGTGTTTAGGGCTTAGTTTGATATGTATTTGATTGTTAATTCAATTGTTTAGTATGTGTTTACGTTAGAATTGTGTTAGTTTGTTAATTATTTATGTTTTAGGTATTTTATGGGTTAGGACAAGTCTTTGAGCTTAATTATTATATTTTTGAGGTACCTTGATGTGTTTGTTAGTGTTTCAGGCTTAACATTAAAGAACGGAGAAGTTTTAAAGACATTCGGGCTGAAACAATGACCGATGATCGTAGCACAATAGACTGTGATCGTGACAGAAGCATTGGAGTTAGCCCACATCATGACAGAAGCCCGAGACGTGGCCTATGATCGTAGCCTACTTGCCACAATCGTGATAAAAGGTTCATGCCACGATCGTGGCCTGCATCGGACATATGTGTAGACACTCAAAAACGTCAAGTTTCAAGGAATTTTTTGGACCTTTACGACCCCAAAATCCCTAGGCTACTCAGAATACAAAAGGTATTTAAAGAATAAGACAAAGGAGGAGAAAGAGCTTTTTGGCATCAGCCACTTTAGAGGGAAATCCTAGAGAGAATTGTTAAGAGATTGAGAAAGAGAAGAAGGAAAAGAGAAGTGGAGAAGAAGTTGACATCGATGTACTTCCTAGATTTGGTGTTTCTTGATGTCGTTGCCTCCCATCTCCGTCTAGAATTGTGCGTTCTGTTATTTTCCATTTTTATTATTATATAGAATTGGGAATAGCTGTTTGATGATAGGATTGTGAATGTTGAGATATTCTACACTCACCTTCAGGTTTTTTTTATATCTTTGATTTAATAAATCTAATTGTTTATATTTATTAGATTCATTGTGATTGGTTTATACGATTGCATAATTTGGTAATAGACTAAGAGGGTGAATTGAATAAAAAATAATTAAATTGGGTTTACGAGAGTTAGATGATTTAATAAGAACAAGAAATTAATCAAATCAATAATTATATGAAGAGAGATCTCGCATAAGTTCCTGATAGTTTATTGGACAACTTCAAATTTAATTAAGGTTTTAGATTGATTGTTGATTGAGAAATTGTAATTTTCCACAATCTGATTAGGGTTTATAATTTAAGGATAATGGTTATAATTTGAGAGAGAATAATTAACCCTAGGATCATCTAGGACTAATAATTTGATAATTTATAATCAATTAGGTTAGTATTAAAGACAGGTAAAAATTCTCCTTTCTCTCAATTGATGGTTCCTTTAGTTTGATTCTTGAGTATATGTTGCAATTGCTACTTTGTTAATATTTTTGCAATTGATACTTAGAATTGAGTTACGTGATTGAATTAAATTCTTAACTTAGTTTTGTTACATTTTGAATTACTGTGAATTATTTTATCCTTAAATTTTAGGCTACTTTCCCAATAAGATTAATGGGTCAACCTCTAAACGGTCATGGTTTAATTATATAGTGTAACTAAAAAGCAAGAATTTAAGATACCTTACCATATTTTTGGCATTAGTTAACGACCTTTGGCATATGATATACAATCTTTCAATATTGAAGGCCAGTATTAGCCTTGAAATCTTATAAGCCACCTCATTTTTATGCCAAATTGACGTACTCAATGTCCTCCCTCATTGATTTATTATTTCTAATGCCTTGACATCCCAAGGCACGTTAAAAAAAGTCCATCACTGCCTTGTCAAAATAAGAATCCTTTAATCAACAAAAAGTTAAGTTCTTATAGTTTAATTCTAATAGGAATTTCTAGCCTGGGTTCTCTAAAAAGTCTTTAGTTTCCTACTTCCAATTCTAAGTGTCTTATTTATCAATATTAAAGACTCCTAGGGAGATCCATGCTTTATAGATAAATGGATGTGATTTTTACTGCATAATAATACATTTATGAACCAATTCTTTAGACATTTTAAAATCAGATGCAATTTGAGAGAGTTCATTTAACTCAAAATTTTTTACTCGAGGAATATGTTATAATTCTACATCATCAAATAATTCTAATAATTGAATAACAACAGTGTAATAAGGTGACAGAGTCAAACTTATGAACTTATATTGTCACATCACTTATTGTAACACCAGTTAAGAATCTCCAAAGGTGAGAACTTCTTTAGCTTCAAGGTTAATAAAAAGTTATAGTCCAATTATCAAGCATTCATATTCATCTTGATTATTAGTGCACATGAAGTCTATTTTAAGAGAAAGAAGAGTCTTTATTATGTTTTATGTAGTTTTAACAATCACAATTCCTACTAACTTCTTTATACTAAAACCATTGAATTTCAATTCTTATTGTTTCTTTTCACAAGTGAGTGTTAAATGCTTCATTCCCTTTTAAACTTTTATCATTAGGTGGATTGTTGAAAAGTTGGCTAACACCTAATATTTTGTTGGTTTCTAAGGGCAATAAACTAAGTTAAAGTCTATAAAAGTCATAAACCATTTCCTAAAGTTCCTAGAGATGACTGGTTCATTCATATATTTCAATAATTCAATTTGTAAAACCACATAAACCCTTTTTTGTAGTAAATAATGTCTTAATTTTGAGAAAGTGAGATAAAACACCAAACATAATTTTATAATAAGAACGTACTTCTTTTTTATTGGTGTAAGAATTCCACTCGAGTAAAAAATAGTCTGTTTATGGCCTACCTTATTATTTTGAACCAACAAGTACCTAAAACATTCTTTCGCAATAGAAAAATACAACTTAAAGGTATTCTCTTCTGTAATGATGTCAATACTAGAGGTTTAATAAAGTATTTCTTAAACCTAGAAAATGTTATTTGATGCCTCTCTTCCTAAGATAAATCTTTATAACTTTTTTACTTTAAAAGGATTGAGAATTCTTTCATTTTATTGACCAAATTAGCAATAAACCTCCTTATGTAATTCACTTAGCCTAAAAACTTTAAGAGTTTTATCTTGTTTTAAGGTGAATTTGCTTCAAGTATGGAATTTGATTTGTTTCCACCTAGTTTAATCCTCCATGGACTAAGAAACTTAGGAAATTTCATGCTTTTACTAGAATAATGCATTTTAGGATATTTAAATTCAATTTATGCATTCTTATCCTATGAAAATTCTCCTTTAAATTCTGGATAAGGTTCCTAATCTTGTTTTATTTAACAATAATATCATCTATATAAACTTTCAACGTGTAACCTATTAAATTATGAACGATAGCATTTATAGGCCTTTGATAAGTGGCTTCTACATTCTTTAATCCAAAATGTATTACAACCTACTCAAATTCCCTATAGATCGAGGAAATTTGAAAGTAAATTTATAAATATCTCTTTTGGATACAAAAATTTGATTATGATAAAAAAAATCCATAAAAAAAGAATGTCCAGTCATTACATCATTAAAGAATTTGCAGTCAACATCATATACACATCTTTAGGAGTTGTACATTTAAATTCTTAAAGTCAGCGTAGACTCTTATCTTACCATTCTTCTTTATTACAAGCATGACATTAGCTGGCCATATAATATATCTAAATGGTCTAAATGAAACCATCCTTACATAATTTTTTAAGCTCTTCTTTAATCTTTGACTCGACTTGTTTGGACCATCTCCTAAGAGGTTGGTGGTAAGGATGAAATTATGCTTTTGTAGGAAGTCTATTTTCTACCAACCTTTTATTCAACCCTGACATCTTAGCATAGTCTTAAGAAAAACAATCTTAGAATTCCTTCAGAAGATCAACTAACTCTAACATTTTTTAGATATAATACTCTAAGGGATTCTCCTGAATTACTCAAATTTACTTCTTTTAGTGGTTCTCTATTTTGGCTTATGAAATTGTCAATTTTTCTAAGAGCATATTTCAACTTCTGGATACAACCATCTCCCTCAAATTGTAATTCTTCTTCATTAAAGTCCAATTTAAAATTTTTACATTTCTCTAACTACTAAAATTCCTCTAAGTTTTGTTGCATTTGAAGTTTGATTTCTGTGGATGCAACTACCATAACTTCGGCTTGTGAAAATCTACTCATCAAGTTCCATTATAACTAAAACCTTTATCAGTATATTAACAACACAATTTTAGTTGTTCTTACTAACATTTCTAATCCTCTCCTAGTCTTTTCTTCTTTTTTTTTTTTTGGTTTTTAACCACTCTTTATAGGGCTTTTTTTGAATTTGAACCGACTTTGCATGATCTCCATAAAATTTTGTCTCTATAGCATCAACTTTAGTATGGAAGGACTGTGAATCTATATAGACAATTTCTACCTCATTGCCTTGTCATAAGAGTAGAAGTTGATGAAGAGATGAAGGAAAATAAAAGTTAGAATGGATCCAAACTCTCCCTAATAAAGTTTGATAATTGATATGTGTATCAATGATAAAAAAAGTGGTTAATGAAGATTTTCCCCTACCATGATGTTCACAGGGAGAATTTTTTATGCTCTAGTAATCTCACTAGTAAATGTGATAATAGGTACCTCAGTTGTGATCAGTCTATCTAGTCTTTGCCTAAAACTTCCATCATTTTAGTTAGTATAATATTTACCACCAACCCATTATTAACCAAAACTCTTAAAGTCAATTTGCCATTGATATGGGCTTTAATGTACAAGTTCTTATATTTGAATTCATGCATCAATTAGCTTTTCAAACACCACCATCTCTGGAATTTCTGATCCACAACCAATACAGATACTTTGAATTTTCTTTTCCTAAACAACGATTCCCTATTCTTCCCAAGAGATTTAGAAACTAAGGTAAGGAATTTTATGAAAGAATTAACATATGAAACTTGAATATGAATTTCACCAATTGTGACGAATTCATCGAAATCTTCATTTTGACTTTCAAACAAAGCCAATTTCCTATAAAATATAAGATTGTGTTTTTATTTTGTTTCACTTCACCTTTCACTGGTAACTTTTATAAGTTCTTTGTTATTATTTGGGTCCAAAGTACTTTCTTCAAAAGGGGTGGGTCTTATAAAGAATGGCTTCCTTGGGTTTGGCTTCTTCAATTGTAATAGCTTGCTTCTTTTAAGCCTGATAGCAACTTTATGTCATTGAAGCCTCCTTTATAAGTTTGGTTAATAGGACCAGATTATTAGGACACCCTACTCACTGCCAATTGATGAGATACCTAAGGCAGTACTATAAATTAAGGCTATTTATGATAAAAAGATGAAATTTGAGCATCCTATCTTTGCCTAAAGATTTGAGTGAATTATGTTTTGTGACTACATCCATGAAATTTTAACTTTTTGTTGGATGCTAGAAATTTACTAATTTTCAGCCTTACAAGTTTCATTTAAAATATAACACCAGTACTTGAATTCGTAGTTGATGTTAATCAATCTTTATAATCTTTAAATTTCTTTTAACATCCAACAAAAGATTTAGACCAAAATCAGTTGCATTAACGGTTGCAACTGGTAGGAATAGATCTTCATATGCCAACTTGTTTTGGTCAACTTCAACAAACAATAAATTTTCTTGCTGGTTTGATCTTGGATAACATTCTTGAATCCCCAACATGAATTAGTTGGGTGGCTCTATGTATTGTGGTGCTTGTAGTAGTCCCTCCCTTTAAATTCTTCCTTGGTGGGAATTTTATATTCTGACGGTAAAGTAATGAATTTTTCTTGTAACAAATCAAATATTTCCTTTCTTTTAGAAGTGACAAAAGTGTACTGAAACTTAGTTAGTTCTAGCATTTTCATTTTGAATTTTAGAGATTTACGCTCTAAAGAGGAGCAAATACAAGTTCCATGGATATTAACTTCAGTCAGTATTGAATCATATGAATTTAGCTTCGTAAAATAAGTACCGACTAAACTCTTTTTCTAATGTCCTTATTCCCTAAAAAATTCTTTGTATTTAAACACTTTTACTACCAATTCATAGAAATCATAAAATTCCATACCTTGGAAATTTATTCAAAGTTCAATATAATGACCCCTTATACTAATTTAACATACTTGGTCTTCAATCTGACTTCGACTTCTCATCTTTTTGAATTGGGTGGTGAATATGTCTGCATTCTTGCCACTTTTCTGAGTAACTCTAGATAATTTAGCAATATTGATTGTAGGTTTAGTCCAAAATATTAAGTATAAAAGAGTTTTGGATTTCAACCCACGAAATGATAGAATTTTTGGCAATAAAGCATACTAAGAGAAGGTTATGTTTTTAACAAATTTCGGAATAATCTATGCTTTAAAATTATTGAAATTTTCATAACTAGCCAATTCACTACATTGAATGGTAAATCTAGAAATGCATTTAATGATTGATTAGTCATCTTCAGTAGAAAATAAATTAAATTAAGGTATTATAGAGATAGGGGTAAGGATTCTTATGGTCAACATCCTTAGCTAAGGCTTATAGATTCTAAACGATCAAGCTGCCTTAAATCAAGCCCATACAGTTCTTACATGGCTTCTTTGATAGCTTCCATAACAACTTATATTCTCATTTACGAAGGAGTAATAATAGGATTATGATTTAAAACCATTAGCTTCCACTTCCAAAACAAATCTTTATCTGCTAAAAGCTTGAGGCTTGACAACCTGTTGATGAATTTTACGATTAATACGTATAGGGGTAGTTGGAACATCATCTCTTTTATTTGGAGGAACTTACCTTTCATTTATAAAGGAAAGAGTTGGAAGGCAACTACACTCGTCAACTTCCACCACATTTAGTGTATGATACATCCTAGGTGTCACAAATGTCTACTTTGCACTCAAACTTTTACCACAATTCGTGCCCTCCTTCACACAACAATCATGCTTCAGTTCATTTAATTAAGATGCAGCCTTCTCATGTGAATGTTGCTGAACAATTCTGTTAGCCCTCAAGTACCTCACGTGCACATAAGTGTTTAAAGTGTTTCTCTCGTACACTAAATAACACAAGTGTATAATAGAGTAAAGACAGCAACAAGAGATATATATAGCTGAAGCTTATCTTTCATTAACTCTCAACAAAATGATAACAAAAGATACAAGTACCTCCTTCATGAAGCACTTACAAGGAACTCCCTACTCAAAGCCTTTATAATGAGAACCCCCCAAAAGCTCTTATCTCTCATAGCTCTCTCCTTTGAGTGATTTCTCTTAATGAGTGAATGACTCAATGAATGAATGAATAGATCTCAACTTTAATGAGCTATTTACAGGCTGCTCTTGCTTGGAAAGCAAGTTCAAGATCTTTAAGGATCTCTACAATCCTAGTTGATCCTATCAACTAAAGATTACACTGCATCACACCAACTAATGGGAAGACCGCTACATTACATCAGAATCTAATCAAATAAAAATTACATGCCAACTTGGAACATTGCATCCATATTCTTAAAGATCTCTGTTATCTTCAGATGATTCTCCCACATGATCATTATCTCTTAGATTTGATGAATTTCCAATATGATCTTCAAGTTGATCTCGCCATGTCATCATGTGCCACATCATCCACAGTTGTCATGTCACTACTGATGTGTTTCTAGGTCACCAAGACCTATCCGCACATGGGTCCATCAATATACGTCAATGGACAATCCATCTTTTATCATCAAGCTCATTCATGGTGCAGTCTCGTCACTCCATGACTAAGTGTAAGTCATAATCTGAGTTAGTATAAAACCTCGCATATTTTACATACCTTCTAGTTGTCTCGTAGAACTCAAGTGCTTGTGCACCTTTCCTTGCTCGCATGCTTTCGTGCACCCTCAAGTCTAGCTTGACTTAATTCACTAACTCTGCGCGATCTCGCATCTGAATCTCACGTCTTGTTGAAGATTTCAGCCAATGCACATCTACATGTGTGCATGCCTATTGAATCTTGCCTATTCTCGAGATCTTTACCAATACTTCCCGCATCCCTCATCTACTTTGCAAGTTCCTCAGATTTTGCTCGCCAACTCACAAGACTTCACATTGTTCCCTCATCAACACGCTTTCCTCGTGTTGACCTATATGCCAAGCGTTGGCTAAGGCTCGCCAACACTTGCATGTTCCCACAGTCTGGACTTAGTGGTTTAACAAACCACCCCCATTAGAAGAATTCGACGTCCTTGTCAAAATAATATGTGGGAACTCCTCCACTAGTAGTTCCCTCAAAGACTCCTTCACCAACTGTTGAAGACTAGAGCAAGCCTTCTCTTGTATTGGCACCTTTCCCACGTACCACCTCTTGTTTCCGTCGAGTTTGTTTTTGCATGGGTCTTCTTCCACAAGGCTCATAACATTCAAATAGGCAGTGTTGTTGATGACTCCTGACCCCAAGTCATCTTCATCACTCCCTCCTTTTTCCTTCGCGACTATGGAGTTCATTTGCTACTCGCCCTTATTCCTTTTTGGGCATTCTAGAGCTTAATGCAGCCCCTCACAGATGAAGCAAGTAACTTTCCTATTCGATTACTTCTTCTTATGTTGAGAAGATTCTCCCACCTTCTCTTTGCCTTTCTCCTTGCCATCCCAAGTTCCACCATTTTTCTTGCCCTCTCTATTGGGTAGAATTGGTGGTGTTAATTGGAGATCCACCAAGGCATCTGCCGCTGTTATTACCCTAGGTAGGTCTTTCACATTCTGCCTCTGAAGCTCCATTTGTGCCTAACCTTGCAAGCCGCTAATGAAGTTAAACAATTTTTCTTCCTCTGAAATGTTTCACATGTCTAACATCACTGATGTGAACTTCCTTACATACTACCTCACTGAGCCATCTTCCTTCAACCCCTTCGAAGCTTCCCTTGTAAGCCATAAAGTATTGTTAGGTAGGAACTAGTCCATTAGCTCCTTTTTCAGCTTGTCTCATGTATCAATGGGAGGTCTTCCTGCACTGATATCATTAGAGATCCTTGTCCTCCACCACAACTAGGCATCAGCCATCATGTACATTACTGTGATTGACACCTTTTCCGAGTCCACTACCTTTGCCACTGTAAAGTACTGCTCCATGTCCCATAGAAAATTTTAAAGCTCTATGGCAATCTACTTGCCCTAAAAAACTTGCAACTCTTGTACCTTCACGATAGTGCTTTCCACTAGAACAACCATCTTGTAATTTGCCATCGCACGCTTGAGCACCAACAGAACATAGCTCATCTCCTTACGAGCCTTCATCTGTTCCTCGAACGCTCTTATAGTTGCTTCAAGCTCCCTCTGCAAGTCTGCAATATGATCCAATAAAGGAGCTATTTATAGGCTCCTCTTGCTTGGAAAGCAAGTCCAAGATCTTTAAGGATCTCTATAATCTTAGTTGATCCTATCAACTAAAGATTACATTGCATCACACTGACCAATGGGAAGACATCCCCTTTCCCTTAGGACTATTTTAATTGGCTACATTACATTAAAATCTAATCAAATAAAGATTACATGCCAACTTGGAAGATTGCATCCACATTTTTGAAGATCTCTGCTATCTTTAGATTATTCCCCCACATGATCTTTATCTCTTAGATTTGTTGAATCTCTAATGTAATCTTCAAGTTGATCTCACCACGTCATCATGTGCCACATCACCCACAGTTTCCATATCACTGCTGATGTGTTTTCCAAGTCACCAAGGCTTATCCGCATATGGGTCCATTAATGCATGTCTATAGACAATTCCATCTTCCATGATCAAGCTCACTCATAGTACAGTCTCATCGCTACATGACTAAGTACAAGTCATAATCCAAGTTAGCATAAAACCCGCGTATTTTACATACCTTTGACCTTGCCTCGCCTAAGTCAAGGGCTTATACACCTTTCCTTGCTCGCATGCCTTCGCGCACCCTTAAGTCTCGCATGACTTAGTTTGCCAACTCTACTCGACCTCGTCTGCCAATGCATGTCTACACGTGTGCATGCGTATTGAATCTCGCCTACTCTCAAGATCTTTTCTGATACCTCCCGCATCCCTCGCCTACTTTGCAAGTTCCTCAGATTTTGCTTGCCAACTCGCAAGACTTTACTTTGTTGCTCGTCAACATGCCTTCCTCATGTTGACCTGTATGCCAAGCATTAGCCAAGGCTCGCCAACACTCACACGATCCTGCTGCCTATACTTAGGGGTCTAACCCTAGGCCCTTTAGAGATTTGCCTTACTAGAGAAAAAGAATTTTGCCCATTGATTTATACCAATTCATAATAAATTTTGATTTATACTAGTTAGACATCATATATCATCCTCAACAAATCTCAATGAATGCACAAACAATATGGCTCGAGAGAATCCCATGAAACAAAATGGCGAAATCGAAGTTTACACTATAAATGAAATGAGTCCATTTTTCAAAGCTCATATGCCACAAGCAGGTAGCCGAGAGAAGGCTTAACGTCAACGTGCATGTGAAAAACGAAATGGTATCTCTCTTGCCCATATAAGTAAATTTTCTTATGCATACACATTTCATAACATATTCATATCTGTCATGCTTCTTAAATTTTTTACTTTTCACTAATACAAAAATGCAGCATCTTTCATATAAACATGATATCAAATTCATAAAACATATTTTTCTCACATTCATAATGAGTAAAAGCAAGCATTTAAGTACACTTACTAACAAATAATTTTAGCTCATCATCACAAAAACTACAAATATATTACCCACCTATTTTCTTCTACATCCAAGCTCAAGCTTGTTCTTCTTTTTATTCTTGATTTCGACTTTCTTGTTCCCTTCAAACAAGTATGTTTTTCCTTCAAAAAAACATGTTTTCATTTAATCATCATATACAATTATAACTTCTATAAATCTCTACTATCCAAGAATGAGCTTAGATTTAATCCACTATTAGTTTATCAAACTAGAAGAAATAAAATCTAGCTAAGGGGTTCATAAAAATCTAAAAACATAAATCTCTTATTCATCTTCTTTCTCTCTTTATTTTAGATCATAAAAACCTAATTTCTTTACTTTCTTCTTCTATTAAAACAAGAAAAGAAGGTAGATATTACCAAAAACTCAGCTGAATCTTTTCTTCCTCTTCCGTCTCCTTTCTTTTTCTTTCCTTCTTCTTCTTTTCTGGTTCATTTTTCTGCTTCTTCTCTTCTACTCCTTTCTACGACTCCTTTCTTTTTCTTTCTTAACACACACATCTGTCTCTTTTTCCTAACCTCTCAAATATATCTCGCCCTAACATGACTCTCTTTTCTCTAGTTTTTTCTAGGTTCTTTTATGACTTCTCTCTTTCTTTCTTTCTTACACGAATTCTTTCTTATTCCTATTTTATTTTTTCGAGCTCTTTCCTCACGCATATACACTTGTTCTTCTCTTATTATTCTAAGACAATCTCTATCCTTTCCAAACTTACCCTTCTACATTTAATCTAATACCTTCTAACTGTTTAACTTAATTCTAATACTGCATCTAATTAAACTCCAAAAATTATTGACTCACAAATTCTGATTTTTACTTATGAAGAAACGCCATCAAATTCTCATTTAATAATTCTAACTTCTAAAAAAGTTGGGGGCCCCACAATTCTCCCCCTTAAAGAATTTCGTCCTCGAAATTCTTACCAACATACCTTGTCAAGGAGATACGATACTCTTAAAACATTTTTATCTTCTACTTGTTATTCCATATCTCTTTAGCATTGATCCACTTGACTTTTTTATATTCTTGAGTCACACAAATTCTAATATAGATCAATTTTCATGTCATATACAATCATTCACTTGCAGTTATCATATACCATCGCTTTCATATTTCAATTGTATCATACCTAAGTTCTGTTAACAATAACAACAGCATCACCTCAAATTCATGAACCTCATAATATGGGTAGGCTTCTTTACATTAAACAAAATTAATGCACTCTCTATAGCCTATTCAACTTCTTCTACCTGAGTCTAAGTTAGAAATAGAACTCCAATATTCATTTCTGATTTGTTTAATAGTCATTCATTCCTAGAAATGGAACATTTAATTTATGTAATATGATTCGATAAAATATCTATATCATAAGAAGATTTCTCACCTCAATTCTCAACACTGTTTTCATAATCTTTATCATTCAACTATATTCATCATTGCTGTTTCAGCCATTCTTAATGCCTTAATAAAATCAATTTCAACTATTCATGATATTTCAATAGAATCAGTTACTCTGATATCTTACATAATCAGAATATTTTATATGATAAAGCTCGATGAAACAAGGGACATATTCATTTACTCCTATTTTGGTATATACCATTAAAATCATTATATCTTATCTAGAAATATATTTTCGACAAGTCACTAATTAATATCTCATACTAATGATGCTTCAATCTCAATTGATTCTTAATGACATTTGAACATTCTATAACTATTCAAAAGTTACTTCTCCATAGTAGTTATCTGTTCAACATTACCACCTAATCCCATACTTCCATTGCGTTACTCTAATTAATCTCATAATTTTAACTATAGAGATCATAGATTACTTCCTATATCTATCCAAATATAAATTTCATATGTACTCAATCACATTATCCACCAATGTAACCACATTATCGAATATGTACTTTTAATAACTGATCAACATAACCTTAAGAACTTCTACATATCATTTATTTCATCTTCCATACATACATTCTTAATCAATTCCAGATTATAAACACATAATCATCTTGAAATTCTGATACCATATCATAACCCTTATCACATTAATTAACAATCATTTTAAATTCCAAGTTCAACTCTTCAATTCCAGTTTGGTTGTACATTTTAAATCTTGTCATTTCTACCTGTGTCTATATTTCTTTCTCAGTCAATTCGTAAAAATATATTCATATCCATATCAATTTAAGTACCTATCCACAATAAAAATCCATCACCATATTCGCTGACATAACCACACATACTGAATTTATGTCTAACGTATCAGACTACGTAGTATTTCTTATTAACTTTCATTGGCTTACACTCTAACCAATCACCATTCTTCTCATTATTTCTAATAGCTCCAACTCTTAATGAAAGTCCATATGTGTGACTCATGTAGTTACAATTATTGGCATTCTGTACTCATCAGTGTCCTTCTCTAATGGTGGGGGAATCAGGTGTAGCAAGTCCTTGCAAAAACTCCTCGTGTTCTTCCATGAGTTGGCATTTTACTCCTTCAATAAAATATTATCATTTTACTTACTTTTTATTTTAATCATATTTCCTACATGTATGTATGATATGCATGTCACTTAATACAACCAATCAATTTAACGAAGCAAACAAATAATCACACAATGCAAACAGTTTATCACATATCATAACAATTTATAATATAATATATTCTAAGCCTAGGAATCCACAGAAATCGTGGGCTTTTATATCAAAAATGTTGGGTCCGGGTCTCGGTTCCTCATTTTTTGGCGTCAAGGTAACAAGGATTAAAAATTCTTGGTGGGAGTAGAACCACCAAACAAGAAAAATAAATAAATATAGTATAGAAACAATTACCCAACAATTTAAATGAAATAACATAGAATAAAATGAACATGAAAATAAATTAAATTAGTCATTAAAAAAGATTTAGCAATTGAATTAACAAAAATTTTAGAAAAGAAAAAGTCACGGGCGTGACAAATTTCTCACGCCATGACAGATGTCAACAAAGGAGTCACGAGAGTGAGTTTTCATTTCTCATGCCCGTGATACAAGGGCGTCGCGATCATGTTTAAGGACAATCACTACTATTAGTGAATAGTAGCAAAAAATCAAGCACGATCGCGACTTTCTAGTCGCGCATTCCAACTTCAAAACTTTATAACTTTCAATTCAAAAGTCCAAAGATTACAAACTTTATGCCGTTGGAAAGCTAAGAGAATGACCTATAACTTTTATAAAGACACTTAGCCTAATTTGGGCTAGAACAATATAGTTTATTCCTTGAAGTTTCATATCACATTTTAAATCCTTTATTCTCTTATTTTCTCTTAGCTGTCAATATACTTTCCTTACAAAACAAAAGACCCTAATCCAACAAACATGAACCATGCATGCAAAACTCTCATTAAAACAATTACTTCAGAAAAATTTATTCAAATGTCCTCACCAACTAACAATTTTTTCCCCAATCGAAAATAGCAACCTTAATAGAAGGAATTTGAACATGAACAGAAGAAATTCTTTAACTTTTGTTGTCATTCATTTCTCAAAATAAAACAGAGTAGGTATACTACTCCAGTTACAAACAAAAATCACATCAGTAACATTATTACAAATTTCAAGCTGATATGCTTCTAAAGTTACCAAAATGATCCAAACTAACTTAGTTACAAATGTAATATTTCTTGAAGATTTGCCAAAGTTTCTATAAGGTTTAATGATCTGTTGATTCTTACACCTAAGAAGTAGAAAAATTGTGGGGTGAGCTGGGAAGCTCAATGGCTAATATACTTATAGCTATTGGTAACGAACCACACACACACATACAACAATCTAACAATTATATATATATATATATATAAAGATTCAGTTCATAGGACACATACTTAAAATTTCAGTCACATAAATCATACTACGTATTTTCCAACCATTATACAAAGCATTTCATCATATATCATCCTCAGCAAATCACAATGAATGCACAAACAATATGGCTTGAGAGAATCCCATGAAACAAAATGGCAAAACTGAAGTTTACACCATAAACGAAATGAGTCCATTTTTCGGAGCTCATATGCCACAAATAGGTAGCCGGGAGAAGGCTTAAGGTCAATGTGCACGTGACGAATGAAATGGTATCTCTCTTGCCCACATAAGTAAATTTTCTTATGCATACACATTTCACAACATATTCATATCTTTCATGCTTCTTAAATTTTGTGCTTTTCCCCAATACAGAAATGTAATATCTTTCTCATAAACATGATATCAAATTCATAGAACATATTTTTCTCACATTCACAATGAGTAAAAGCAAGCATTTAAGTACACTT
>JAOSBO010000007.1:13729753-13750833 GCA_027563915.1 Erythroxylum rotundifolium
ATGCATCTATTATGTTTGGGTTTGCAATTAAAAGAATCATGTTTTAACGGTGGTAACTATAACTTAATTATAAAAAATGTTCACCGCCAATTTAATATGGGCTAGGATTATCTTTTCTATTCATAACATATTAGTAAGTTTATAAAATGATTAAACTTCATTTGAAGTATGTGGAGATGATTCTTATAACTACAACATTGTAAATAAAGACTTTAAAAAATTGCATTACATGAAAGAAAAATTGCATGAAACTACAATTTACGACATGGTACGAGGTGAATCTTATGATTAAAAGGTTGCATGAAATGATTGGAAAGTTACAAGTGATTGAAATTTGCATCATATTACTAAAAATGATCAAATTATTGTACTAGATTGAAACAAAATTTGAGTCATTAAATGTAACTTTTCAGTTATAGGAGTTACATGTCACAACTTTTCCTCTCCAAATACTTGACTAAAACCTTGGAAAGGATGAGAGGGAGATTTTTTATGGGGAAGCAACAATGGGGAGGTCCAGAAACCGAAGTTAATTGGAAGGAAGTATGCAAATTAATTAATAAATGGGGTATACGAATAACCTCAATCAACTTAGGCAATAAAATGCTGTTAAGGAAGAGATTGTGGAGGATTTTAATGGGTAAGGACTCTCTTTGGATCAAATAGATGCACAACTATTTCTTGAAGGTGAAAAACTTATGGGGAGTGGTTAATAAACCAAGTTACTCACTTCTTAAACCAGCTACTTAAGATGAGGGAATCCTTTGAACAAAATACTAGTTACAAGGTGGGGTATAAAGAAACAACCTCACCATGTGGTTTGATAATTGGGGGAAGATGTGGTCCCTATGGAAGAACGAGGTAAGTAGGTAGATAAAGGAGGACCAACAGGACAACTATCCGAGAGGAATGGATTAAGGGCTCCCTCATTACACCCCAAACTCAAACTAGGAGGACTTCTAAAGATGGATCAATGACATTAATGGGAATTTCAACAACAAAGCTTATCTGGATTAGGTCAGACCGAGGGAAATCTGGTAATGCTCCGCTAACAAGATTTAGGGGATTATCCAAGATATATTGGAAAGGAGGCACGCCATCAAGTGCAACACGGAAGTATACATAACAAGTACTGGAATATGTTTCTGAGAACTATACGGGGAAAGGAATTCAACAGAATATATAGAGCTCCTTGGAGATGGTAATAAGGAAAGCTACATACAAGATAAGAGAGATACTAGTCTTAAACAAAGAAACCAAGAACTACAGCATTGGACTATCAAGTGCATGGGGAATATAGCAATATACATGGAAAGAACCTTATTGTAGATACTAAGATTCCCATTAATACAAATATAGAAACTAAGTGGATGGAAGAACAAGCTATGCACCTGGATTCTATGCAAGGCAGAGGATGGATAATGATATTGTGAGTGTAATGTCAGCTTTGGTAAATCAAAAAGAGCTTGGTCAACATGCAGGTGGAAAATCAAAGGTTAAAAGGTAAATCGAAAAGTGAGGAAGCTGAGTACGTATTCAGGAACACCGTAGCTTGGTGTAGACTAAAGGAACTTGCAAGAAAGCTCCAATTGTCCTCTTTATTTTTTTCTTGTATCTATATTTTATTAAATTTTTTTTGCCAATTGATTTAAATATTTGCATTTTGTCAATTTATTCATTTCCTTAACTCCAATATACTTGTCTATGTGGAATGCTAGCTCATTTGAAATAAAATGCTGGTACTCACATGATAGATATGCTCTATATATGATGCAGGCATCAAATTTGGTATTTTTATTTTTCTCTTGTTAATTAAGTTCTAAAATATTTTAATTTCATTAATTGAGTGGCTTTAAACGAATTTGGTGAATTGACAACTTAATTGGCTTAATGTTTGATGATAGATTATCATTCAAGTTAGATCATATTTTATAGTATGAAAAACAAATAAATGAAAATATATAATTAATTAGTATAAAAAAAGAAACTACTAATGAGTAATATAAAAGAAGAAAGTAGTTCTTGCATTCCGTCCCTAATAAAAATTCATGATTTTAATCCTCTTAGTTAAGGCAGCATGTCCAATAGGAATTGAACCTATAAGTTTGGCTCCGGGTGCTTTGACCATTTAACCATTGATTCATAAAGACCGAATAAGTGAACTAGAGGCTTTAGACGTTTTCTAACTTCTATTTCTTGCGTTAAAGGAGATTCAAGAAAAGATGGAATAGGAAGATGTTTTTCTAGAGCAAAGAATATATTTAGCAAGAAAGGGAGAGTTACCAAAATTAGACAAGATTGGAGTGGGCATATAAAGATGTATGGTTGCACTAGATCATCTAATGCTTCTAGATCGGGTTAATAAAAAAGGTCAAATTGAAGGAAATTTACTACATAATATATTTCAAGACTTGTTTATAAGTATATATAGGTCCTTTCAATGCAACTCTATTGGTACCACTTAATTTTACTGCTTTTCTTTTATGCTTATCTTTTTTTTCACAGAACTCAATTCGAGCATCCAGTACCATAATTTAACAGATATTAGACCTTTCACAAATTTCAAGTCTCAAAGAACAAATAAAGTAACTAGGAATAAGGTTTATAATAAATAATGAAAAAGGCTACGACCCAACTTGGTTATTTCTAAAGGTAAACTTTTAGGTATGGTGATTTCAAAGAAATAAGCTAAGCAAGTTAGTGAATCAAAGTTTCTTCATCATATTAATGCTTCTACAAATATGTTCTTAATATGCATATAAAAGAAAAATCTAGAATTATCCTACTATACATGATATCACATGCATGAAAGAATAACAAAAGCTTTCAAAATTTTGAAAATTTTGCTCTTTAGGCTCAAAAGATCACGAAAAAGATTAGGTATATGTGTGTGAATAATATGCGCTTTCATTCAACCTGAATATTTCAAGGACTACAAAGAATATAACTTAGAAAATAAATACCATTTTAACTGTTGTCCTTTTGCATGCCAATTCAAGTCAATATTCAACAAAAAAATGTCTTCATGGATAAATTCAACAAATTCAGAATATCAGTTGATACAATTGATAATCAAGATTATAATAAGTTTAAATAAAATAGTAAAAATTCAATAAAATCATCCACATACTTAAAGTTGTACATTGTCCTCAATGCACACAATATAAGCATGTATAATGAGTGAGAGGGTTAAGTTGAAACTTTCTAGCATATGATGATATCTGATTTGAATCCATCCAATATGAGACTAACATCCTTGCAAAATATAAAAGAAAAGGATAAAAAGAAACAAAAAATAACAAAACAAAAGATAAAATCCTAAACTAACAAGAAAGCAAAAGTAAAATAATATAGAAATTGAAATAAAATTAAAACTAACTCATAGGTTACCTCCTATGCAAAGCTTCTCTAACGTTGGTAGCTTGACATAATGACATGTGCTTAAATGTTTATTCATTTTATTTACTACACTAAGTGATTAATGCCTTAGAAATGCTCAAGATACTCATTTTAGCTCATATTTAATTTTAGGTGCATTTTAGAAGTAAAGGAGCTAAAGTGACCCAAAAGCATGTTCATTAAAGCTATCTTCTCAATTTCCATACTTTATTGATTCAAAAGCATGAAGAAGAGGAGGATTGAAATAATAAGAGACAAGATAGAATGTGAAAGTGAAGAATAAAGAAATGAGAAGTCTCACGACCATACGTTAGAGTGCATGGGCATGAGAAACCTCTCACGCCCATGCAGCACATCTCACGCTCGTGAGAGTCTCTCATGAGAGGGCTATGCACGACCTTGCATAGCCATACACAATCGTGAAAGGCGATGCACGGCTATGAGAGATTCTACCTATCCCTAGGTTTTACTTTAAAAAATAATGTTTTGATGGCACAGAGGCATTATTCGGGACATAATCTACCTGATAGAGTTTTCTCCCATTTTTCTTTATTTCTCTTCGTTCTTCAACACCAACAGAGGCAATGGTAAGAATGGAAAATGGTTAGAGCTTGATGGAACGCTAACTTCCTGACATCAGTTCAATGGTGATATTGATGCCAAATCATAGTTAAGCTATTTCATCTTGTTAACATTGTTAATCTCATTTTAGATTGTTATGCTGTTTGTATTGATTGAATCAAGTTTTAGTATGGATGATCTTAATATGTTATTTGGATTGAATCAGGTTTTTGTATGGATGATCTTAATATGTTATTTGGATGTTCTATTATGAACTTGTTGCTATAATGTTGAATGTGATTTGTAATCATTATATTTAATGTTTGTTAGTAGTATATAATGCTCTTGAATCATTAAGAAGAACATAACTTAGGTTTGATAACCTGAGCATATGAGGTTACTGACTATATTAATCGTTTTGCATCATATTCTTGGTTATTCGATAGCTGGGTTTAATTAACGATCGTATCTTTATTAAACACGACCTAAAGGAAAATCGGGATTAGTAGAGCGTACTAGTAGCCTTATATCAATAGTTCAAAGAGAGGTGTGAAGACGTTAGGATGATGAGATACGTTTAATCATGTTTAGATTTAGATTGACCCTAAAACCTGACCTTACTTATAGTCGACACTTTAATCATTTTCAATTGCTTGCTTTAATTTGTTTTCGATAGTTCACTTTTACTTTATTTTCTAAATTGCTTAAAATCTCAAAAATCACCCTTTTATATTTTCCTTGCATCAATTAATTTTGTTACAGAAAGTAACCGAACAATTCCTATGGATTTGATCCCAACTCCCCACAACTATAAATTCTAATGTGAAGAGTTAGGTAAATTTTACAGCACACTCGACATGCATTGTAAAATTTTGACATCATTGCTGGGGAGTGTAGTGATTTAATTTTTGTTTTTTTATTTTAGTTGATTTTTGTGTATATATTTGTTAATAATTATTTCTTTTTGTTATTTGTTAACTTTTTAAAGTTTGTTAGTGTTGGTATATGGTAGTTACGAGATCTCCTCGTAAAGAACTTGAGTAACTTAATTCAAAGATCGTGATAACATTGTGGAGATTGCATAGGGAAGCAAGATCAAATTTAGTTGAAGAATCAAAATATGAATTCAAAGACATGATGATAAATCCAAGAATACTGAGGGAGTTGGTTGCACCAAATTTAACTTAAAGCCCTTTATGCATTACATTTCCAAAGTTTTTCGAACATTTTACTTTTGATTTAAAATCTGGATTAATACATCTATTACTCATTTTTTATTGTCTTGTAGGTGAGGATCAACATAAGCATCTTAATGAAATTGATATGTTTTTTTTGAGTATGAAACCTCACAGGGTGACCAATGAGCAAATCATATTGAGAGCCTTCTCGTTCTCACTCAAAGATGTAGTGACAGATTGTTTATTTGATTTGCCAGCTGGGAGCATAATTACGTGGCTAGAGATGAAGAAGTTGATCTTAGAGAAATATTTTTTGGCGTCAAAGACAACAAAAATTTGAAAGGACATATGTGGCATCAAGCAGCGTAATAGAGAGTCTTTTTAAGAGTACTAGGAGCATTTTAAGAAGTCATGTGTTAATTGTCCACACCACAACATTCCAGAGTAACTTCGCATCCAATATTTCTATAGAAGTTTGGTTGATGCGATGAGTGGTGGGGCACTTTGCGAGAGGACTCCAATTGAAGGCCAGATTTTCTTTGAGCAGATGGTCACTAATACAAAACAATTCGACACTCGTAATGATGTTCAACGAGTAAACAAGGTAAGTGCTTCATCTGTTGAAAATTGTTTCGATGAACTAACATCTTTTTTAGACAGATCATAATTAGATAGGCATAAGTGAAAGTATGTAGAATATGTTTGAACATGAGCCATCTGACTGATGAGTGTCTGACATTGCAAGAGTGAAATATGGAGTATATGAATGCTGCAGGAGGGAACTTCCCGAATCAATACAACTCGTACTTATAGTCATATAACCCAGGTTGGAAGGATCATCCCAACTTGAGCTACGAAGGGAACAAGCAGCAAAATTACTTCCAAAATTGATTACAAGAAGTACACCAATTTCAACTAATGCCACAAGGAGCACAAAGAGCCTTCTCTTCTAGTTTAGTTACATCCCTATATGAACTTGTCAAGACTCTTACTACTAACAATTTGTTATTTCAATAGAGTATTCAACAATTTCAATAAAGTATGCAGCAATAGCTTCAATGGGGCATATAACAGATTTAGCAAGAGACAAGGGTGTACAAAATTTGGAAAGCCAAATGGGTTAGATGACATTAAGGGTAAACTGTATCAAATCGCAAAGTAGAGGAAAGCTACCATTCTAACCTAAGGTGAACTCGAAGAATGTCAGTGCCATAACCCTAAGGAGCAGAAAGGAGATTGAGGGTCTTAAGAGAACTCTCTTAACGATTGCTATTAAGGAAGAGTTCAAGAAGGAATTGGGAAAGGAAGAAAATTTGTTATCGAACACAAAGGTAAATTTAGAAAGTCCCAATATTATTAAGATTAACCCTCTACATTTTTTGAGCAGATTGATAGGGTTGAACAAGGAGGAGAAGGAAAAAAAGATATTGAAGACTTTTCGGAAAGTAGAAGTCAATATAACTTTTCTTGAGGCAATTAAACAAGTACTAAGGTATGCAAAATTCCTTAAAGAATTGTTTAACATACGAGGAAACAGAGGGGTAATGAAAAAGTGTTGATGGGTGAGAGTGTGTATGTGGTATTTAGAAAGAAGATGCCTCCAAAATGCCAGGATCCAAGTATGTATACCATTCCTTGTAAAATTGGTAATATTGTGATCAATAGAGCTTTATTGAATTTGGGTGCTTCAATTAACGTGATGCTTCATTTGATTTATGCTTCTTTAGATTTAGGTCCCTTGCAAGAAACGAGTGTGATCATACAATTGGCTTATTGTTCTAATGCTTATCCTAATGGTATGATTGAGGATGTGTTGGTGTAGGCGAATAAGATAGTGTTTCTTGCATATTTTTATGTTGTAGATATGAATAAGACACTTTATATAATTCGATAGCTATCTTATTAGGGAGGACATTTCTTAATACTACTCAAAATAAGATAGATGCTTGTGAGAGCATACTCACGATGGAATTTGATGTGGAAGTGATTCATTTTAATATTTTTGATGCTATGAAACATCCTCCTGATGATCACTATGTTTTTTCTGTTGATGTGATTGATCATATAGGAAATGTTTAAATTAAGTTGTAAGGAACATTTAGAAACGATCTTGACTAAGGAAATGGAACTAGAAGCTAACAATGATATTGAAATGGAGAGGAGTTAATGGAGCAGATACTTTAGAATTATTGGAAAACTCTTTAAAAAGGTATGATTTGACTTCTATAAACCTATTTGAATCTCACCACAAGTTGTTACCTTTTGAAGTGGAGGCGTTAGAATTGGAACTAAAACCACTCCCTATCGACCTTACGTACACCTATTTAGGGGATAAGCAGACTCTCCCAGTCATTATTTCAGTGGAGTTAACTTTGAATCAAGAGGAGAGGTTGGTCCAAATGTTACGAGAACATAAGAAGACCATTAGGTGGACTATCCCAGATATCCAAGGGATTAACCCATTTATTTGCATGCAATGCATGTTGTTGGAGCAAGATGCAAAATCCACAAGGCAAGCCTAGCGTAGGTTGAATCCTCCAATGATGGAAGTTGCGAAGTAGGAGGTGTTGAAGCTTCTTGATGTTAGGGTGATTTACTTTATCTCTAATAAGAAGTGGGTAAGTCTTATCTAGGTGATTCTAAAGAAGCCAGGAATCACCGTTGTGACAAATCAGGAAAGTGAGTTGCTTCCCACCTAAGTGCAAACCAGGTGGCGAGTATGTATTGATTATAGGAAGTTGAATTATGCAACTCGTAAAGACCTCTTACCCCTTCCCTTTATTGATGAGATGCTTGAAAGATTGGATGACTTTGATTGTTATTGCTTTCTAGATGGATTTTTAGGTTATCTTGAAATCTTGATCACATCGGAAGATCAGGAGAAGAACACATTTACATACCTATTTGGTACATTCGCTTACCCAAGGATTCCATTTGTATTACCGAACGTACCCGCTACGTTCCAAAGATGTATGGTAAACATTTTTTTAGCATGTTGAAAGATTATTGAGGTATTCATGGATGATTTTAGTGTTTATAGATCTTCTTTTGATGTTAAAAATTTTGCAATTACCTTGGAACGATGCATAGAAACTAACATTGTGCTGAATTGGGAAAAATGTATTTTATGGTGGACCAAGGTATATTTTTAGGCCATATTATATAAACCACCTAGATAAGACTTACCCGCTTACTATCAGAGATTAGGTAAATCACCCTAACATCAAGAAGCTTTAGCACCTCCTTGTTCACAACTTCCATCATTGGAGGATTTAGCCTACGTTGAGCTTGCCTTATAAATTTTACATCCTCCTCTAACAATATGCGGTGCATGCAAATAAGTGGGCTTATTCCTTGGATATTTGCTATAGTCCACCTGATAGCCTTCTTATGCTCTCTCAGCATTCGAACCAGTCTGTCCTCTTAATTAAAGTCAACTCCATTGAAATGATGATCGGAAGAGTTTGCTTATCTCCAAAATAAGCATACTTTAGGTGTGTAAGGAGTGGATTCAATTCTAATTCTGGAGCCCGCACATCAGAAGGTAACAACTTTTGGTGAGATTCAGATAATTCAAAGGAGCCAAATCATACCTTTTCAAAGAAATCTCTAGTGATTCCAAAGTGATTGTCGCTTTCATGAGTTCTCCCATTTTAACATTAAAGTTGGCTTCTGCTTCCATTTTCTTAGTCAAGATTGTTTCTAAATGATCCTTACAACTTAATTTAAACATTTCCTGCACTAAAGCATCATTCATATCAACAAAGAAAACACAATGATCATCGGGAGCTTATCTCATGGCATCAAAAAAATCAATCTCTTCCCCATCAAATTCCATCGTGAGGGTGCCTTTATAAACATTTATCTTAGTTTGATCCGTATTAAGAAACGGTCTCCCCAATAAGATAGGTATCAAATTATATGAAGTATCATCATTTATATCCACAACATAAAAATCTGCAGGAAGTACTAACTTATTCACCTGCTCCAAAACGTCCTCATCTAAACCATCAGGGTAAGCATTAGTGTGACCAGCCAATTATATGATCACACTCGTTTCTTTTAAAGGACCCCAATTCAAAGAAGTATAAATCAAATGAGGCATTACATTACTTGAAGCACCCAAATCCAACATAGCTCTATTGATCACAATATTACCAATTTTGAAAGGAATGATAAACATACCTGGATCCCAACATTTTGGAGGCATTTTCTTTCTAAATACCATAGACACATTCTCACCCATCATCACTTTTTCATCACCCTTCAGTTTCATCTTATGTGTAAACAGTTCTTTAAAGAATTTGGCATACCTTGGTACTTGCTTGACTCCCTCGAGTAAAGGTATATTGACTTCCACTTTTCAAAAAGTCTCAAATATCTCTTTGTCCTTCTCCTCCTTATTCGGTCTTGTTAATCTACTCGAAAAAGGTGGAGGGTTGGTCTTAATAATATTAGGACTTTTGAATTTTACCTTTGTACATATTGAAGGATTTTCTGCCTTTTCCAATTCCTTCTCGATCTCTTCCTCGATAGCAATCCTCATTGGAGTTCTCTTGGGATCCTCAATCTCCTTCTCATTCCTTAAGGTTATGACACTAACATTCTTCAGGTTAATATTTGACGAGAAGTTGCTTTAGAATGTTGTGGTGTGGATAACTAGCACATAGCTTCTTAAAATGCTCCTAGTACTTATAAAGAGACTCTCCATTATGCTACTTGAGTTTGGAATGATATAGTAACATTTTCTGGCCCACCGAGAAGCTTTTTCTCGAAATCATCTTATCATGAAAAGCTTTCGTCCTCTCCTTATATATCATTACATTTTGATAAAACTCATTCGTCATCTTTTCCAACTCTTGAAGCTGTAACTTCTCATGCACTCCTACATCATCCAAGTTCATGTTGCATCTTTTAATAGCCTAATATGCCTTATATTGTAATTCCACCAGAAGATGACATGGCTTCCCAAACACTAGCCTATATAGTGACATCCCAATTGGTGTTTTGTAAGCCGTCCTGTAGGCCCATAATGCATCTTCTAGTCTTACACTCCAATTCTTCCTATTGGGCTGCATAGTTTTCTCCAAGATTAACTTGATTTTTCAATTTGACACTTCATCTTACGCACTGGTTTGTGGATGTTAAGAAGTAGAAACTTTGTGCATGATGTGATATTTTAGGAACATTGCTTCCATCATCTTGTTATAGAAGTTGGTTCCTTTATCGCTAATGATGGCTTTCAGTATCCCAAACCTAGAAAGAATGTTAGCCTTAACAAAATCTGCAACAACCATGGCATCGTTAGTCCTAGTGGCTTTGGCTTCCACCCATTTAGAAACATAATATAAGTAAGGCCAAAAGACAAAGGGAAAGGTCCCATAAAATCAATGCCCTAAACGTCAAAAATTTCACAGAAAAGCAAAGGAGTTTGTGGCAGTTGATTCCTTCTGGGATAGGTTACCTTACCGTTGACATCTATCATAGGATTTGCAGAAGGTATATGCATCTTTGAATAATGTTGGCTAATAGAATCCGATCTCTAGAACATTATAAGTGTCCTTTTCACTCCAAAATGTCCTCCACAAGCATATAAATGACAAAAGGCTAAAATTGATGATGATTCATTTTCTGTTACACACCTTCTGATAATTTAATTAACACAATGCCTCTAAAGATACAGTTCATCCCAAATGTAATACTTTGCTTTACTCTGTAGTTTATCCCTCTGAGCCTTTGATAAAATAATCGGTAATTCGTTAGTAACTAAAAAATTGACAATGTCTGCATACCATGGTGATGTCGCATCGACAGAAAATAATTTCTCATCCAGAAAGGTTTCTTATGAAAGGATATCATCTTCTTCCTTTACCAAACGACTGAGATGGTCTGCCACTAAATTTTCTACCCATTTCTTATCGCTGATCTCCAAGTTGAATTCCTGAAGGAGGAGAATCCATCTAATCAGCCTCGATTTTGCTTCTTTCTTTGTGAGAAAGTATTGTAAAGTTGCATGGTCATAATAAACAATCACTTTAGCACCAAACAAATACGATCAAAATTTTTTCAAAGAAAAAACCACAAATAATAGTTCTTCTTCAGTATTCAATTAAGTTGGGTATAGAGTCTTTGAAGTATAGTCGATGGCATGCAAAGCTTTTCCCACCTATTGTCCTATAACCACTCCCATTGCATAATCACTAGCATCACACATGATCTCAAAAGGGAGGTTCCAATGTGGCAGTTGAATCATTTGTGGGTATGTCAAAAGCTCCCTAAGTTTGTTGAATTCTTCCTTGCAGTTCTTGTCGAACTCAAAGATGACATCTTGTTGAAGAAGCTTGCATACTAGTGCGGATATCTTCCAAATGTCCTCAATGAACCTTCGATAAAAACTTGCATGCCTAAGAAAAGAACGCACTTCCCTTATAGTAGAGGGGTAAGGTAAAGAAGAAATAAGATCAACTTTGGACTTATCTACTTCAACACCCTTAACAAATATCACATAACCTAAAACTATACCTTGATCCACCATAAAATGACAATTTTCCCGGTTCAATATAAGGTTAGTTTCTATAAATTGTTCTAAAATAATGGTAAGATTCTCAAGACATTCATCAAGAGAAGATCCATACACAATAAAATCATCCATCAATACCTCAATAATCTTCTCAACATATTCGAAAAAAATGCTTACCATACACCTATGGAATGTGGCGGGTGCATTACATATTCTAAATGGCATCCTTCAGTAGGCAAACGTACCGAATGGGCATGTAAATGTGGCCACCTCCTAATCTTTTGGTGCGATTGGGATCCAAAGATAGCCTAAAAAGCCATCTAAAAAGCAATAATAGTCATAACTAGCCAATCTCTCAAGTCTGATCAATAAAAGGAAAAGGAAAGTGTTCTTTACAAGTAGTAGAATTTAACTTTCTATAATCAATATATACTTGCCACCTATTTTGCACTTGGGGTGGGAAACAACTCACCTTCCTGGTTTGTCACAACAGTGATTCCAGACATTTTTGTAACCACCTGGATATGACTTACCCACTTACTGTCAGAAATTAGGTAGATAACCCCAGCATTGAGAAGCTTCAACACCTCTTTCTTCACAACTTCCATCATTAGAGGATTCGGCCTATACTCATCTTGCCTTGTGGATTTTAAATCCTCCTCCAACAAAATACAGTGCATGCATATAGAAAGACTTATCCCTTGGATATCTACGACAGTCCACCCGATGGCCTTCTTATGCTCTCTCTCAACATTCGATCTAATCTCTCCTTTTGAGTTGAAGTCAACTATGCTAAAATAATAGATGGGAGAGTCTACTTATCTCTCAAATAGGCATACTTTAGATGTGCAGGGAGTGGCTTCAATTCCAGTTCTAGTGCTTGCACATTAGAAGGTAATAACTTCTGGTTAGCTTCAAGTAGTTGTATAGAAGCCAAATCATACCTTTTGAAGAGCTTTCCAATAAGTCCTAGGCGACTGTCATTTTCACAAGCTTTTCTCCTATCTCAACATCAATGTTGACTTTTAATTCCATATCCTTAGTTAAAATCATTTCTAAATGATCCATGCAACTTAATCTAAACATTTCCTGCATTAAAGGATCAATCACATCAACAAAAATACGCAATGATCATTAGGAGGATGTTTCATGGCATCAAAAATATCGAAATGAATCATTTCCTCATTAAATTCCATTGTGAGGGTGACCTCACAAAGATCTATCTTCGTTTGAGTTGGACTAAGAAATGGTCTCCCTAACAAGACAGGTATCAGATTATATAAGTTGTCATCATTAGTATCCATAACATAGAAATCTGCAGGAAACATCAACTTATTCACCTACACCAAAACATCCTCAATCACACCATCAGGATATGCATTAGTGCAGTTAGCCAGTTGTATGATTACACTCGTTTCTTTTAATGGATTGAAATTTAAAGAAGTATAAATTGAATGAGGCATCATATTAATCAAAGCACCCAAATCCAACATAGCTCTTTTGATCACAGTATTACCAATTTTGCAAGGAATGGTAAATATACATGGATCTCAGCATTTTAGAGGCATCATCCTTCTAAATACCTCTAACACAGTTCACCCATCATTACTTTCTCGTCACCCCTCAATTTCCTCTTATGTGTATATAGTTCTTTGAGGAATTTGGCATACCTTAGTAGTTACTTAATTGCCTTGAGCAAAGGTATATTGACTTGACCTTTCAGAAAGTCTTTAATATTTCTTTATCCTTAATCTCCTTGTTTGGTCTTGCCAATCTGCTCGGAAAAGGTGGAGGGTTAGTTTTAATAATATTGGGGCTTTCAGAATTTACCTTTGTACTCGATCACAGATTTTCTTCCTTTCCTAATTTTTTCTTAATCTCTTCCTTGGTAGCAATCTTTGGTGGAGTTCTTTTGGGACCCCTAATCTCCTTTCCGCTCCTTAGGGTTATGGCATTGACATTCTTCGGGTTCACCTTGGACTGTGATGACAATTTTCCTCCACTTTGTTAATCTATATGATTGAGCCTTACTGCCATATGACTCATTTGGTGTTCCATATTATGTTGGCTTGCTTTTGTATCCTGTCAGATTTTTTGTAAACCCTGTTGCAACTGTTATTGCATATTTTGTTGTAATTGTTGCATATCATGTTGAAATTATAGATTGTTAGCAATAAGATTCTTAACAAGTTCTTTTAAAGATGTCCCTAAACTAGAATAAGAAGCTCTCTGTGCTCCTTATTGCCTTGGTTAAAACCCTTATGCTCTTAGTGGCTAATTTTATAAGTAATTTTGTTATCTGTTCCTTCTATAACTCAAATTAAGGTGATCCCTCTAAATTGGGTTATATGTCTGTAAGTACGGGTTGTATTGGATTGGGAAGAACCTCCTATAGCATTCATGTACTCTGTACTCCCCTTTTGTAACATTGGGAACTCCTCAATTGGATGACTCATGTTTGAACATATCCCACACACTTTCACTTGTGCTTATCTAATTGCAATCTGTCTCACAAAAGATGTTAGATCATCTAAACGATGTTTAATGGATGAAGTACTTACCTTATTTATCGTCAAACATCATTGTGAGTGCTAAATTGTTGGGTGTTAGTGGCCATCCGCTTAGTGGGAGTCTTCTCACAAAGTGCCCTACTGCTTACCACTTCAACCAAACTCCTCTCCATCGATAGCAATCCTTTATAAAAATATTAGATAAGACGTTGCTTCAGTATGTTATGGTGTTGACAACTGGCACATAAATTCTTAAACTGCTCCCAGTACTCGTAAAGAGGTTCTCCATTGTACTGCTTGATACCATATGCGTTCTTCCTAATACTTGCTATCTTTAAGGTTGGAAAATAATTTCAAAGAATAATCTCTTCATCTCTAACCAACTATTCAAGCCTCCAACCGATGAGTTAAATAGCCAATCCTTTACAACATATTTGAGTGAGAAAGGGAAGGCCCTCTATATGATCTGCTTGTCGATCACCTCGTGAGGCTTCATACTTAAACACACGACATCAAGTTCCTTAAGATGCTTATGTGCATCCTCACCTGTAAGACCATGAAAGTTAGGCAATAAATGAATTAATATAAATTTTAACTCAAAGGTATCATAGTCAATGAAATTTAGAAATGTTATGCATAATGGTCTTTGAGTTAAATCGGGTGTAGCGAACTTCCTTAGAGTTCTCGGATTTCCCATCGTGTCTTCAGATTTTGATTCCAATTGGTCGACTAAAGTTGACCTTGTTTCCCTATGCAATCTCTGTAATGTTCTCTTAATGTCCGGATCAAGTTGCTCAATTTCTCTATAAGGAGATCTGGTCACTACCATGCACCAACACTAACAAACAATTAAAAATTAACAAGTAACAAAAAGAATGATTATAAAAAATATATTAACAAAACACCAACTAAAATCAAATACAAAAATTAAGCTACCACACTCCCCGAAAACAACTCCAAAATTTGATAGTGTGTGTCAAGTGCACTGCAAATACCTAACTATCCATACTAAAATTTGTTGTTATGGTGAGTTAGGATTGAATCTACAAGGAATGTTTGGTTAACTTCTATAACGAAATTGATTGATGTAAGGAAAATATAAGGAGGTTTTTGGATTTTAGGCAATTGAGAAATTAAAGTAAAAGTAAACTATCGTAAACAAATTAAAACAAGCAATCAAAAATGAGAAAAGTGTCAAATACAAGTAAGGTTTGTTTCTAGGGTCAATCTCAGCCTAAACAAGATCAAACATATTCCATCATCGTAATGTGTTTACAACTCTCCTCAAACTATTGATCAGAGACTAAAAGAATGTTCTACTAATCTCGATTTTCCCTTAGGTTATGTTTAATCAAGATACGATTGTTAATTAAACCTAATTACCAAATAACCTAGGATATGATCTCTAAATTCAATTTGGTAGCTACTTTATTAATTGGAAAATGACCAAAGTTATGTTGTTCTTAACGATTAATGATCATTAGATGCTACTCACAAACATTAAAAGTAACAATTACAGATTACATTCAGTGTTTTAGCAATAGGTTTGAAATAAAACTATCAAAATAATTTATTAAGATCATTTATCCTAAAATCCAATCAAACCAACTCCAAAAACAAAACAATCTGAAAAGAAATTAAATTCTTAAAATGATAAAAATAGCTCAATCGTGACTTATCGTTGATATTCGCATTAAACTTGCATCGGGAAGCTAGCCTTCCATCTTTATTTTTATGCTCCAAGAATTAGCCTTTGTAGCATCCATTGGAGTTGAAAACTGAAGAGAGAATGGAGTAGAATAGTCGTTGTCCCAGTTGTAGTTATCTCGGTTATTCTCCATGAAATTCCAAGAGAAAATGTTGAAGAAGCTTTTGTCTATGCTCCTCTCTTTTGCTCCAGCCAGCCTTTAGATATGCATATTGGATAGTTAAAGAATATCAAATGAAGAAGCTTTTGGTGTAGCCCCCTCCCCTATTCACATTTTGCTTCAGCTCACCTTCGTTTCTCACCTTAACCAGCTACCAAATTCCTCATTCTATTCTCTAAAATGCGACAGCTGACCACACCACACCTCAACCTTCACTCATGTTTTTCTACCCTTCCTCTTTTATTAAAATCAAAGACAAGATGATAAAGTTTTGTCCACCATTACCCTCTTCTTTGTTTTGTAAGCAGCCTACCCCTTCCACTTGCTCACGATTCTGATTCCCTTTTCCCCACATACAACTGGCACTTATCTTATTTTTTTATTCAAAAGTTATTCCTAAAATAAGTGAGGCAACTAGGTTTTAAAAGGTATATTGGATAGCTGTCTTTCAAAATAGAAGAGGAAAAAATGTCCTTTGGTTGCTGCCCTTGGTGTTGTCCATCCCGTGAGTGTACCCTCTATGTGCAACTATCTACCATCCATCATATATCTTTGTTTATATTTAAAAAGCTATGTTAAATGGGTAGGTACTGAGTGTGTGTTTCATGTTTCATGCAATCCCATGCACTAACATTGTTACAGCCATCCCACATTTTTTGTTTCAGCACTCATCCATTTATGGTTTCAGCCATCACTCACACTTATTTGCTTTATACCATAAGTGCTAAGTTAAAAGTGGAATGGAGAGCTAGCTTTCTCTCCTCTACTCTTTACTCTCAGTTCTCCTTTCTTTGTCCAGCTAAAGCTAGGTTATTCATGTTATAAATGGAAAAAAAATGGAGAGCTTGTATGATTCACGTGAATGAGTTGCTTTGTAACAATATTTACTCACGTTGCATGGCTATGAATTTTTTGGATGGTAGTGAGCCAAATTGACAACATTCTCTTTACGTTCTTTTCATTTTCTTGTCTTCTTCTTTCTTTTAATTTTCTGCTTCACGCTTCATGAATCAATAGAGTATGGAAGTAGAGAAGACGACCTCAGTGGATATGCTTTTAGGTTATTTTAGTTCCTTCACTTCTAAAATGTACCTACGATCAAATATGAGCTAAAGTGGGTATCCTAAGCATTTCTAAGGCATTAATCGCTAAGTGTAGTATATCAAATGAATCATCATTTAAACAGATATCACCATATGGGAAATCCTATTAGGGAAACTCTTAGAAAATATTTTTTAAAAGCAAAGACTATAAAATGTGAAGTTGAGAAATGACATTTATCCTACCAATAGTTTACAATAAAATATTATATAAAATGAAAAAGAGATATAAAGTTCTATTGAGGTAATGCTCATACCATGGCTTACCTATATATATGAAAAATAATACATTCTACAATGGTCTAGCCAATTCCATAAAGTTGATGATTAATGCAGCAACTAGTAAGACAATTAGTGATAATACTTCAAAGGCCTCCTCTAAGCTTGTTATAGACATGGCCATGAATAATTATTAGTGGAAGTCAAGAAGGGAAAGAATCCACAAATAGTAGCTATAAATATTATAGATGCAATGACTGCATTGACATCTCTAGTAAAGGCTTTGTAAAAAGGCTTGATAGTTGAAGTACATTAGAAAGACCATTTTAAAAGATGAGATGTGAGTTATATAAGCTAATAAAACATAATAAAGATTGTAAAAATGGAAACCATTAAAGAAAATTGACAACATAAAGAATTTCTAGAGACAACAAAACCTTTATAATAAGACATACAATTTGGGGTAGAGGAATGGCCCATATTTCTTTTAAAGTAATAAAATAACCTACTGACAAGCTTTACCTTGATATTAATAGTCTCAGTAGTGGGAGAAGAGATGGGCCCTAAAGTATTTGATGAAGAATTTTATATCTAAATCTAAAGCTCAGTTAAAGAAGTTAGAGCCTTCAATTCACAACGATAAAACTTGAATTATTTGAGCGAAAAAGTCTTTTGATTAAAAAATAAAAGGACATTGATAAGGAATCTAGTACCAAGTCCTAAGGAATATGTTAAGGCAATCACCCTAATAAATAGGAAGGATTTAAACAACGAAATCAAAAGGAGAAGTCAATAGATAGGATATAGATAAAGACAATAAAAGTAAAAAGGATAGCACAAAGAAGGAGATAGTAAAAGAATATTAAACTAGAAATTTTTTTTAGTAAGTAAGATTAAAGAAAAAGAAGATAGATGAGAAGTTTGGTAAATTATGGGAACATTTTAAGTAATGGAAAACATTAATTTTTAAAGATCTAAATAATAGATTTAAATCCTTTTAAACTATCGATGATTTAGCGACCAATTAATACAACCTGTATAATAGAAACCTATAAATCTAAAATGTTTATATTACTTCCTTTAATCATATTCAATATGAAAAGTTCAAATTTTAGAAACCCATATGCCATTAATATAACTTGGTTTTTGGAAACTAGTAATCACCAAAACCATGACTTGGAAATCCAATAGCCATAGCTGAAACATATTTAATTACAAAATTTATAAGCTAGTTTAACTAACCAAAGTAGACAAACTTTTGATGCTCTCCTTTCCATCAATGTTTGCATTGGATGAAATAAAAAGGGGAACAAACATCACTCTTTTTTTGAGTTACTGAGTTTCGACTGGGGTTTGTTTATTTGCATTGATATTGTTTAAGGTCATCAAAAGAGAGATGTTACAATTTTTGGTTTAGGTGTGTCTTGTTTTTCATATCCCATCTCCAGTTGTTTAAGATGGACACAAATGGACTATGTTGGTTGCCTAGTTGGATTGGCTTGGTGACTGAGGCGCATAACTAGTAACTTCTCCTTGGAGGCACCATTAAGATTTTGTGGGAGACATGTGAGATGAAGCTTGTGACTGTTCTTGATACAAACTAGAAGAAATAGTGGTGGTGAGAGGAGAAAATTTTAGTTAAAGAAGCTGTGGTTGTTGGTGTAGACTAAAGTCAACATCTGGCAGCAACGAAAACAAAGTTGGATAGGTTTCGTGTTTTTTTATGAAATTAGCATTTCCTAACTTGATGAGGGTGGTATTTAAACATTAACATATGCTTATTCCCAAACTTAAAGGAAGGTGGTATTTAGACATTAACATGTGCTTATTTTAGTGTTGTATTAAAGCATTTTTTTAGATTAAAGTAATCCAAAGATGAATAATGCTATCCTTACTTATTGTGCCAAAATAAGTTCTAAAACCTAGGCTATCCCATATGCAAGTATACGAGGTAATTGTAGTCGAATACCTAGGATCGTTTGTTAAGGAGATGAAATCGGTCTACTCAAATTAACCTTGAATAAAAACAAATGCAATTCTAAACACTCTAACCCAATTTGTTGAGAAAGTAATTTAAATAAAACAAAACAAAATAAAATAAGAAACTAAATTAATTAGAGGTAATGAATAGTTTGATGAATCAATGTAGTGAGCTCTTGAGAAACTAATTTCAGTAATTTAATCTCTTATACATAACTAAAGCAAATTGATTGAATAATTGTCTTACTAAAATTAACAAATTGGTTTTAAAATCAAATCAAATAATAAACTAGATATAACTTTCGTATTCAACAAGTTTGTTATCCAGATCAAGTATTTAAACCCAGCTGATAATTACCCACTTAAGTTAATATATTTTTAATTTATAACTTAATATTTAATAATTTTTGGTTCTAATATTAAACTTTTTCTCTCGATTCTTCCTTTAATGTCAAAATTATGCAAAAACTGGACAAACTCTTACATGTAATAAGTTCAAAAATTATAGAAAATAACAAGTGTTAAGCAAGTTTTACCTCTAATAAATCTCCTAATATCTGTAAGTATACAAATCGGAGCTTATAGTATCAAAGGTGTCAATCCTAAAAGGAAATAGTTAAAACTAAATGAACCTAACTTTGTCTAAGAAGATAAAATATTATTTTGATAAAATAATATCAGAAAATTAAAACAATTAAATCAAGAAAATATTCTAATAATAAATGAGCTACCACAAATATGTGAGGAAAATTAAGGATGAAGTTTAGGATTTATTCTAGTATTATTTTCCTTCTCTAATGATTACCAATTGAATTACATTTCAATCTTAGATTTTTGAAGGGTTTGATTACTCACTCTCAAGATCTAACTAATTAACCCTAATTGATAATCCCTAATTGAATCTTAGAATTGTAATCTCTCAATTCGTAACTCTTTCCTTAATAATTTCAATTAATTCAGAAGTTCTCTATCAAATAATCAAGTTATCACACAAGATCTCTGTTAAAATAATATTTAATTTGTTAATCATGTGAAATATTAATTTATTAATTCTTGTAGGTAAAATTAATCCTATTACGTTTGACTCCCTTTCTTGATTTATTATCAAAGTATATGTATGCACCATTAATACAACATAGATTATGTATTAAATCAATCGAAATCAAAGTCACAAAATAATTCTAGGATAAACCTTAATATGGAAATTTAGAACATAATACATGTGAAGAACATCATCAAATTCAGTTCATAAATCAATTTTGGGGAAAGAATCAAGAAGAGAGAAATAACAACTTAATTTAGAATTTGAACTCAAAATATGGAAATCTCCAATGCTCTCTTTGATGCTGCTTTTCTGATCTAAGAAAGCAAGATGATGGTTTCTTCTTTTTTTAGTTTTGTATGTTCTTAAATAGTTCTTAAGGCTTCTAGGCTTCTCTATAGGGTTTACCCATTTTATTTGGTTCCAAAAATAACCCAAAAATGTTGAAATTACAAAAAGAGTCGTGTGTTGGAAAAGCTGAAATTTGCCAGAATTGCTATCTGCGCTCACTTTCATGATCATGGCAAGAAAGTCACGATCATGTCTGTAGCACCCCCTTGCTGCAGGGTACACATCGGGACGACCGCAAATCATTCCGATACATATCCTATGATAAGGGCGAGCTACATTCGATCACTACATTAACTTCACATGGCATCATATCATTACTCACTTATAAAGCATCATAAGAAAATCATAATAT
>JAOSBO010000007.1:13750933-13764988 GCA_027563915.1 Erythroxylum rotundifolium
TGATTATGTATATCCCTTCATTATAGGCTAAATGGTTGTACTCTGTATGTATTTAAGTTGACCTCTGTTTATGAATATAATATACTTTTCCTCCAAATCATATTAGGTACCTCCTTCCAAAAATCCATCTCTTTTATAAGCTTGTACACGAGTTCCCAGATATTGATCAGCAGTGCTAATATGGACATTATGAGGCACGGCAATAGAAAAGGCTTGTACTGCGAGGAGAGCTGGTCGAACACTATTGACATTAGCTCCACGATGACGTTGGCCAGCAAAATCATCCATTCGAATACCTGCCCATACGCCCAAAAGAAGTTCATGATCTCTATGCTTAAATATGTTTTGACGTGTACAGCGCATCATTAAATTTGACCTCTATGTTTGAGCAATCTCTCCCAGAGCGTGCATCGTGATTCTCATTATCCCGGGAAGTTGCAGGGGAATCACTGCAAGGTTGGATTCCAATAATTGCTTCCTCTTCAATTCTAATATTAACCTGAAAACACACTCAAAATTAACCCCACACCGCAACTAGAAGCTGATCTATGCTAATACCGAGAAGTTTAAAAGTTGATGACAAGTATATTGACATCAATGATTATTGATTACTATAAAATAAGTATTTATTCACTGAAGAACGGTGGGGTATTTTAGAAGTCTTTAATTCAACATTTTCTCTCTTTTAATTCGACATGGGATAAATACATTCCCTTAGCTTGGTACGAGAGAATAAAAGCACTGCAGTTTTTGACCCTAAAGACAAGGGCCCAAAAACCTTGAAAAACCACTCCTTTTTCTCTACTCAGATAGTGAACCCCTCCAAATCGATTCAGCAGTAAACCGGCGATCAAATTGAGCTATCAACCAAAAGATGGGGAATCTTGGTAGAGCAATATACACCGTCGGATTCTGGATTCGCGAGACGGGTCAAGCTATTGATCGTCTCGGTAGCCGCCTCCAAGGCAACTACTACTTTCAATAGCAACGTAAAAATCTCTTTTTTTTTCTCCTAAACCCTACATCCCAATCTCATTTCTGAATGTAGATAATCTCCTCATTTTCTGTTCAACTAAATCTGTTCTTTTGCTTTTACCGGGTGTTAGATTAGGGGTTTTGTTTAATTTGGATACCAGCTTCGAAATGGTGGAGTTTGCTGTCTATTAGTTAAGGTTGCAGAGTTTTTGAAAGTGGGGTTTTGCTTAAATGGAGAAGGTTTTTTGGATTATGTAATTGTGGAAGATACTGTTTTTCTTTTGAAGACAATTGTAAAGTTGGAGTCTTTGGTCAAGTAGCACATCTGCTGATCCCCAGCTCATTTCCGTTAATACAACTGTCTTTCGCACCGATGATCCCCAGCTCATTTCCGCTAGAAGCTGTGGCGTCAACTATTGATTATGTTGAGGTCAACTGAGGATTTTACGATTTTCTCCTAACTGAAATTATTCTACTCTATTGTTATTTATAGATATCCTGTCTCTATCTTAACGTGATACACACTCAAATATTATCTACAAGATCTTATGGTATTTTCCAATATATCCGTCACTTTCTCTGTTACTAGTGAAATACAAAAACCATGTAACTGTTTCATAAGCAAAGAAGATGAATTAAACATGCTCTGTTACTAGTGAAATATAAAAGCCCTGTAACCGTTTCATAAGTAACGAATATAAATTAAGCATATTTACCGATGAAGGGAACAAACTACTTGATCTTGGGATTTTGAGAGTCGGATCAGAAATCTGGGGAAATGAAAGGACAGGAGAAGGAACGAACCTGGATGCTTTCTTTTCGCTCGGTGAGATCGGGTAAAGGAAAGGACTGGGGACAATCCAGGATGCTTTCTTTCTTTCTTGGGCCTCTTTTTGATCTCTTGGCCATCTCATCGACGGGCTTTTGTGCTCCTTCGTAAAATTCTGTTCCAAACTTGCCTTGTTCTCTGTTAACTTACTGTAACAAATAAGAAAGAAGGAAAGAATAGTAGAGAGCAAAAATTAGGTTACGTTTGATGATCTGTCTTCATAAACTGACCCAGGGTTGTATAAGAATCCCGTTTTAATGAAGCAGCCAAGAAAGTTCTAAGACACCCTTTTAATTACAGAAGTAGAGGCTAGTTGGTAGGAACGCGGTAACAAAACGCGCCAGAAGTAGGATCCAACTCGATAGGTCTGTCTTTAATCTTTGTTCACAGAAAAGCTCGGTACGTCTTGACTCGATTTATCCGTGCCTTTATGGTGTAAGTCTTTAACGGCGAAGTCAGTCATGGAGTGTTATTAATTTACGTTCACGTTGTAATAAAATTGTAATATTTTATGTTGCAATGATTCCCACCATAGTGCAATAAATTATCCAACACGTGTATGATCACAGCTACACCACAGCTGGTCTCCCACAGCTGTCACGTAACAAACCTTGTCGTTTTTATAATAATATAAACAAAGGCATGAGCTAGGTGTGGGAGTGCGTGCCGATCATCTCCATTGCGTTGTTCTTTCTTGTTTGGAGTTTTATGGAATCCCATTTTCGTCATTACCTCCGAATGGTAGTTACCTAATATCTCCTTTATTTTCCTCGTCTCTGTGCGAGGGTACGTATACGTTTGATTTACATAATACAGTTAATTATTTTGGTTGTAATTTGCTGATAAATTAATTAAAAATATTATTTATTTTATATATGTTTAGGTGTATATAATATTCACTTTAGTTTTATTTTCTTTTTAACGTTTTTAAAACCTTAACTTTATTTAACTTAATTTAATGCAAATTAAATTAGAGTATGTGGATACTTCTCCTTCATAGCTTCTAATGGCTCCCATGTTGCCTCCTCCATCGAATAGTTCCTCCATAAGACTTTTACCAGCTTAACTATCTTGTTTCTCAAAACCTTTTCCTTCGAATCTAAGATCTTTACTAGTTGCTCCTTATATGTTAAATCTTCCCTCAATTGAACCTCCGATGGTTGAACTATGTGTGAAGGATCGGATCGATACCTTCTCAACATCGATACATGGAAGACATTGTGAATCTTAGACAATTCCGGTGGCAAATTTAACTCGTAGGCTAAAGGCCCAATCCTCTCAATGATTTCATAAGGGCCTATATATCTTGGACTAAACTTGCCCTTCTTACCAAATCTCAAGACCCCTTTCCATGGAGAAGCTCTAAGGAACACTTTGTCTCCAACTTCAAATTCCATCTCTTTTCTATGTGCATCTGCATAGCTCTTCATTCTGTCCTGAGCCGCTTTAATCCTTTGTTTCACCAATTAATCATATTAACTGTGACTTGCACTAACTCAGGTCCTACAAGCCTCTGTTCACCTTCCTCATTCTAACAAATAGGGGTTCTGCACCTCCAACCATACAAAGCTTCATAAGGTGCTATTTGAATTTCCGAATGATAGGAATTATTGTAAGCAAATTCAATTAAAGGCAAATGATCATCCCATGAGCCTTTAAAATCCATAACACAAGCTCTCAACGTTGCTTCTAGAGTCTGTATTGTTGTCTCCGATTGTCCATTGGTCTGTGGATGGAAAGCCGTACTAAAGTGCAGCTTAGTTCCCAAAGCCTCCTGTAAGCTTTCCCAAAATTTGGAGATGAACTTGGGATTTCTATCTGAAACTATGGAACTTGGAATCCCATGAAGTCTGATTATCTCATCCACATATTTCTTGGCCAAGGCATTCAAAGAATCTGTCTGCTTAATTGGCAAGAAATGTGCTGATTTGGTCAGCCTATCCACTATCACCCATATTGCATCATGTTTCCTACTAGTTCTTGGTAATCTCATCAAGAAATCCATTGAAATCTTTTCCCATTTCCATTCAGGAGTAGACAAAGGCTGGAGCTTGCCTAAAGGAGCCTGATGCTAAGCCTTGACTTGCTGACACACTAAGCATCTTTTAGTATACTCCGCAATGTCCTTCTTCATTCCTTTCCATTAGAAATGTTCCTTCAAATCTCTATACATTTTCGTACTCCCTGGGTGCATTGCATAGGGAGCATTATGCGCCTCATCAAGAATTTCATCTTTCAACTCTTGCATATCAGGAATACATAGTCTGTTTCCTAATACCATCAATCCATCATCCCTTACCTTTATTTCAGAGGGTTTACCACTTTTAATCTCTTCTCGAAGGCTGCTTAAATACTTATCATGTCCCTGCAATTCCTCAATCTTCTCATTGAATATTGACTTTACTCTAAAATTAGCCAATACACACCTACTTTCAGCTTGTCTCAATGTCACCCAAAGTTTGGTTAACTCCTTCAACAAAGGAATATATACTGTCTCTACATGTGCCATAGTGGACTTCCTACTCAATGCGTTTGCTGCTACATTAGCTTTTCCTGGGTGGTAGTTTATCATCAAATCATAATCTTTCAATAACTCAATCCATCTTCTTTGTATCAAGTTCAACTCCTTTTGACTCAGCAAATACTTAAGGCTCTGATGGTCTATGAATACCTTAGTAGTAACTCCATACAAGTAATGTCTCTATATCTTCAATACAAAAATTATTGCAGCTAACTCCAAGTCATGCGTAGGATAATTCATCTTATAGGGCTTTAATTGCCCAGAAGCATAGGCAATCACCTTATCTCCTTGTATCAACACACTACCTAATCATTTCCTTAAGACATCACTATATACCACATACCCATCATTACCTGAAGGCAAAGTCAAAATCGGTGATGTTGTGAGCCTACTTTTCAATTCCTCAAAACTGCTCTGGCACTCCTTTGTCCATACAAACTTTTGATTCTTCCTTGTCAATTTGGTGAGTGGAGCTACTGTTATAGAAAAGCTCTCCACAAACCTCCTGTAATATCCAGCTAAACTCAAGAAACTTCTCACTTCAGCTATATCTTAGGTGCTTCCCATTTTACCACAGCTTCAATTTTTCTCGGATCTACATGTACCCCGTGCTCTGACATCACATGCCCAAGAAACACTACTTCCTTTAGCCAAAATTTGCATTTATCGAATTTGGCATATAACTCGTTCTTCCTCAATGTCTCTAAGGCAATCCTCAAATGCTCTTCATGCTCCTTATCACTCTTGGAATAAACCAATATATCATTAATAAAGACAATGATAAATTAGTCCAAGAATAGCTTAAAGACTCTATTCATTAAGCCCATAAAGGTTGCAGGTGCATTCGTCAATCCGAAGGGCATAACTAAAAATTCAAAATGCCCATACCGTGTCCTGAAAGCAGTCTTTGGCACATCAGTCTCCTTTATCCTCAATTGGTGATATCCTGATCTCAAGTCTACCTTAGAGAAGACTTTTTCCCCTTGCAATTGATCAAACAAGTCATCTATGCGTGGAAGGTTCTTTATGGTGACATGATTGAGCTTCCTATAATCCACACACATCCTCAACGATCAATCTTTCTTCTTCACAAAGAGGACTGGAGCTCCCTAAGGCAAGGAGCTCAGCCTAATGTAACCTTTCTCCAACATATCTTCCAATTTCTCCTTAAGTTCATTCAATTCCGCCAGAGCCCTTCTATAAGGAAGAATCGATATTGGCATGGTGCCCGGAAGAAACTCAATGAGAAATTCAATTTTCCTAGGTGGTGGTAGTCTTGGTAATTCCTCGGGAAAGACATTCGAAAATTCCATGATCATTGGTATTTCTTCTAACTTCCTCCCATTGGCCTTCGTGTCTACCACATAGGCTAAAAATGCTTCGCACCCTTTCCTCATCATCTTCTCTACTGTCAAAGCTGAAACAATTCTAGGCGGGCTTGCTTTTTTGTCTTCCACAAACAACACCTTTCTACCATTGTCCAATTCGAACTCTACTGTCTTCTGTTTACAATCCAAGTTGGCATTATACTTCTCCAACGTGTCCATACCCAAAATCACATCTAATCCTCCCATTTTCAAAGGCATCAAATCTACCGCTAATTGTTCCCCTCCAATATATATGTCACAGTCTCTATAAACTAGACTGATAATAATATACTGGCCGATTGGAGTACTCACCATTAAAGGAGTATCCAACGGGCTCAGATGTCTACCACACATGGTTCTACTTGATGACACAAATGAATGGGTAGAACCCGAATCAATCAAAACAACAATATCATCCTTAAATAATTTAATCATACCAATCACAACTTCTAGAGCGATCTCTGCATCCTCTCGTGTTATTGCAAATACCCTAGCTGGTGCTTGCCCTTTGGGTCTCCCTGGAAGATTCACTCTTTTAGTTGCATCAAAACTGCCCACTTCAGTTGTAGTCTTATGTTCCTCAGTCTCCGTTCTCCTTGAAGCTTGCATCTGATTCTTCTCATATCTTAGATGCTAAGGGCACTCTCTAGCCATGTGCCCTTTTTGCCTACAGTTGAAACAAGCTCCTATCAGTCGGTAGCACTCCCCTGTATGAAACTTTCCACGGTGCTCACATTTGGGAATAGGTGGTTTATCCCCATCTCCCCTCCTACTGCCTCCAGCTGTTAAGGCTTGATGTGAGATAGTCTTCATCTGTGTCGACCTGTTGGCTCCAGTGCTCCTCCCCTCAGACTGTGCAGGGAAAGTCATGGCACTCATCTTAGACACAAGAGTACCACCTCCCCTCTTAAACTGTTCTCTCCCCTTCCTCTTCTTATTCACCGCACTCTTTATGTTCTCTATATTTTCAACCCTCAATGCCGCTTCAACCAGCTGTTAAAAATCATAGAAATTCCACACCACTACTTTTTTTCTGATCGCTAGGTGCAATCCTGATTCAAACCTTCGACATTTAATGCCTCAGTCATAATCATCTCAGCTGCATACCAAGACAATTGTGTAAACCACCACTCATACTCGCTCACTGTCATCTCCCTTTGGGTGAGACTCAGAAACTCCCTCTGTTTCTGTTGAATATACACCTCAGACAGGTACTTCTTCTTAAAAACAACCAAGAAGTCCCTCCATGTCAACACTGGAGGTCTCTTCTCGCTCCCTAGCACACTTTCCCACCAGTGCAAGGCATCCTCCTGAAGCAAACTGGCAGCATACACGATCTTCTCGTCATCCTCACACTCCATCTGATCCAGTATCCTATCGATCTTTCTCATCCAATTCTTAGCTTCCTCAGGATCAATGGTCCCATAGAAGTCCACTGCTTCGTACTTCCTCAATTTGTCAAATTGTTTCCCCTTCTTAACTGGGGTCGAAGCAGAAGATTGTGGCATCTGTCCTATAGCTTGGAAAAACGCCTGGGTAAAGGCTTGGAATATCCTCGAATCTAACGGAGGCATCTGCTCTTGTAGCATAAGCAACTCCCGAGTTGGGGACTGAGAGGGCTCATTACTGTGTCCTACAAAAGCCTCAGCATTTCCTGGGGCTACAGACTCATCGGTACTCTCCTCTTTTGGTAGAGAGTCAGGTGCAATGGATCCTTGTAGAACTCCTCGTGTCCTTCTACGAGGTGACATTCTACTCCTTCAATAAAGACACTAACTATTAGCTTACATTTTATTTCAATCCTATTTCTTACACGTATATATGTCAATTAATGCAATCCAATCAATTTACAATGCAAACAATTAATCACTATGCTTTCTATGCCTAGGAAAAAACCAGGTTCTGATACCACAAGATGTCGGACCCTATTTTTTGAGCCCAACGATCGCATCTCATTTCGGAGATCCAAACATTGTACACAAACATCTTGGATTCAAAACCAACCCCCTTTTTGGCCTATCTTCATTCAAGCCCAATTATGTCAAATGATAGCGTTGGTGAGTCCCTAATTTACATATGTACATGCTTCGGGACAATTAGCATAACTTTTTAACTTCTTCTTCTATGTTTGGTCCATCATCTGTAATTGGCCCATCGTCTGGGTTTGACTATCTTATTGTCTGTCTCTTGTCTATTGTCTGCCTTATCTATCGTCTATTTTTGACTTTTTATCGTTTAGGTTTGACCTCCTATCGTTTGTCCTTGCTTATCGTCTGTCTTCGCCTATCGTCTGTCTTTGCTTATCGCCTGCCTTCCTTGCGTCTATGTTCTGACGTTATCACAGACGATTCCTTTCGCCTGTGTTCTCCTTTGTGTCTATGTAGTGACGTCAATATAGACGATACCCTCCCTCTATATTTTCCTTTATGTCTGTGTTGTGATGTCAGCACAAACGATACCCTTCCTCTATATTTTCCTTTGCGTCTGTGTTGTGACGTCAGCACAGACGATATCTTTCTTCTATATTTTCCTTTGCATCTATGTTGTAATGTTTGCACAGACGATACCCTTCCTCTCTAACATGCCATTTTGATACTAGAAACAATTGGCAATCTCAACACAAAGAACATGCCCATATACGATTCCATTTCCAAACCCTTACAATAACACAATCAGACATAAAAAGGAATTCAATTCCACATTCTCATTTTAAACACAGTCAAATTTTGTTACATTTCAAACGTACACATCAACTTAACACAAAATATATAAGGATGCTCAATGTTGCTATGCTTATAAAGTTGTCCAAAACTAACTTAGTACAAAAGTCTTATATCTATTTTGGAGTCTGAATGCCTTGCAAGGATCACTAATCTTCTCGATTTGCACCTAAGGAGGGAAAATTGGGGGTTGAGCTACACAGCTCAGTGGCTAAAATATCCATAGTCATTGGCAATGAGCCACACATTCAAGCATCATTACATATATATATTTATATCAGCATACACTATTCGGCAATCACCATACCAAGTCACATTTCACAATTCAATTCATTTTCACATAGGACATACTTGGTGAAAATTAACACCATCACTTATCATGTCAAAAATGCAAATGCATAAATTGTTGGCTCGAGGTTCCGTGAACAAAATAGAGAAACTGAAGTTTACTTCGTGAACAAAACGAGTCCATTTTAGAATCTCGTGGGTCACTAGTGGGCAGTCGGGAGAAGGCTTTATGTCGACGTGCACGTGACTAACGAAACGGTTCCACTCTCGCCCAAACATAATCAATTTATGCTTAAATTAGTAAATCACAATTTGCACTTTCGTGGTTCTTTCATTTTATCATTTTTCATATATTTCATGCTTTTTCTTCTTTTTATTCAATTCCAAATGTTATAACCTTTTTCAAGGTATAACATAATCACAATGCATCATGCAAATTTCAAATATGCACAATTATTGCAATTTCAAACATAACAAATTCATGCACAACACATACACACACATAGGCAAGGAATTTCCCAATTACACAATAACCATAATATTTTACCCACCTAATTCGCTTGGCAAATCCAAGTTCACTGTTGCCTTTCCTCTTCGCCTTAGAACGGGCTTGTTTGGTTTCCTATAACAACCAAGTTCTTATTCAATAGGAAATTTAATTTGAGAACCTATAAAACCAAAAGCATGAAATTGACCCTAGAATACTTCAACCCATACAATTCCCAAGCTCTTTGAACCAAAAATCCTTCGAAACTTCAAGAGATTTAAAAAAATCGACTTACCTTGAATCTTTACCAACTAGTGAGATTCTTGGCTCTAAAGAAAGCTCTTCCCTTCCTCTTTCTTTTTCCCTTCTTGAGTAACCTCCAATTCTCTCTTTAAGACTAAGAAAAATCGTGACCTAGTTCAAAGTTCTTTTCTTTTTAAACTTCACCGAAACCTCTCTACTTCTTTCTCTCTCTTCCTTTTTGATTCTCTCTCCTTCTTCCCTTCATTCACGTTTTTAGTCTTCTTATTTACAAGACAATCTTTTCCTCTTCTCATTCCACCCTTAATGGGTGAGAAAAATCCACCTTACCCTTCCTTTAAATGCCTTAGTGCTTCTAACTTTAAGTAATCTTCCAAAAATACCCTTATGCATCTTACAACATCAACACTTTAATTCCACCAATCCATGGATTAAATCCTCCTAAACTTGGCATAATAATTGAGCACCAATAAAATGATTTGTCTAATAATACCACAAAATTTATTTAATTCATTCTTGCTAAAATAAAATAAAAAATTTCGGGGCCCAACATCATATGTATTTCTAATTCATGCTTATGAGTATTTGATATTGAATTTAGATTCTACATTATTGTAATGTTCAATGCATGGTTAGAAATAGATTGTTAAGTAAAAGTAGATGATCCAATTTTATACAAAGAGTTTGTATGTGTTGGATCAAAGGAGACTTATGCTTAACATAAATGTCAAGAATCAAAGTTGGATAACAATTGAGATAGATATAACAATTGAGATAGATATAACAATTGGTGAAGATTTTAATTTCCAAAAAGTTGAAGAAAAGATGGTAAGTCCTAATATTAGAACGCTAAGGGAGTTAGTGCCACCAATTTTGAATCAACAACACTTATACATATGATTTCCAGATGATGAGGTAGATTTTAATTGAAATTTAGTTTGATTCACTTACCCACTATTTTTCATAGTCTAACAAGTGAAGATCTACTTAAACTCTTGAAAGAATTTCTTAGTATTTGCTCTAGAATTGGAGTGCATAAAGAAAAAATTAATCTTAGAGCCTTCTCATTCTCATTAAAAGATAAGGCAAAAGATTGACTATATTATCTTGCCTCTGGCTCAGTGACAACATGAAATGAGATGAAAAGGTTATTCTTGGAGAAATTCTTTCCTACGTCACGAGCAGTTAATATCAGAAAGAAGATATGTGGGATAAGACAATTCATTGGAGAAACATTGTATAAATATTGAGAGAGGTTCAAGGAGTTATGTGCTAGTTGCCCATACCATCATATTCTTGACCAACTTTTGATTCATTACTTTTATGAAGGGATCTTACCAATGTATATGAGTATGGTAGATGCAGATAGTGGAGGAACTTTGGTAAACAAAACACCAAAAATAGCCAAACAATTTATAGTGAATAGGGCCCAAAATTCTTAACAATTTGGGATAGGGATGAATGAAGTTGTTAAGTGTGTGAATGAGAAAGTATTACAATCCTTGAGGGTAAAATTTTGGATTTAAATACTCTAATTCATCAAATGGTTGTACGTCATTTACAATCGACACGAGTGTATAGAATAAGCTCATTATCTAGATATCCTATGAATATTGCTCTAAATTCCAACAAGATTCCTTTTAAGAAGCTAACATAATAGGGAGATTTCCTAGTCAACCTCAACGAAAATATGACCAATCATTCTAATCTAGGATAGAAGAATCATCCGAACTTTAGTCATGAAAATCAAGGAGGGCAATAAAAATATCAACCTCACAATTTCAATAGACAACCTCAAGCCCCTACTTGTGCTCAATCTCAATCTTGAAATTCATGTGTTTCTTTGGATGAAATTATTAAGGTAGTTGCTGCTAATAGTCAAGAATTTCAATAGGAAACAAGAGCAAGTCTATAGAACTTAAGAAAGCATATTACTCAATTAGCCATCTCAGTTAGTAAATTGGAAGGGCAAACATCAAGAAAATTACTTTCACAAATGATGGTGAATTTTAAGGAGAATGTGAGTTCAATGACATTGAGAAGTGGGAAGGAAGTTCAATCTGAATCTTCATTGCCAATGAAGGTAGAAAAGTATGAAGAAGGAGAAAAGAAAGATGAACCTCTAACTCAAGAATCAATAAAGATAAAAAAGTTGATATCTTTATTAATAGCAACTCATGCATGTGCATCTCCTTTCCCTTGCATGTTGGCTAAATCAAAAGAAGAGGAACGTGAAATAGAGGTCTTAGAAACCTTCAGAAAGGTGAAAATCAACAAACCACTTCTTAAATCCATTAAGCAAATTATAAAGTATGAAAAGTTCTTGAAAGAAATATCCATAAATAAAAGGAGGTTGAAGAACAAGGAGAGAATAAGTTTGCGTAAAAATGAATAAGCTGTGATAAATAGGAAATTACTAGAAAAATGCAAAGATCCAAATATGTTTACACTTTTATGTGTAATTGGTAATAATAAAATTAAGTGTATCATGCTATAATTAGGTGCATCTCTTAATGTCATGCCATACTTCATTTACTGAGCTTTAAATATGACTTTTTTTGCAAGAAACTAATGTGATTATTTAACTAGCTAACTGTTCTTATATGTGTCATATTGGTGTGATAGAGGATGTTTTGGTCCAAGTTAACAATTTGGTATTTTTAGTGAACTTTTACATCTTGAAAATGGTTGGGGATAGTGTTAACCATTTGACTTTGATTTTGTTAGGAAGGCTATATATGAAGACTATCAAAACAAAAATTAATGTGGATAAGTGTACTCTTTTCGTTAAGTTTGATGGAGAGATAATGAAGTTTAATGTTTTTGAAGTAGTGAAGTACCCTAATGATTTTCAATTCATCTATCATATGGATAATATCAATTCAATTGTGCAAGTTATTTTTAAAGAAGGAAGAGATGATGATGAGTCAAAGTTTAACGATAAACTGAACATGAATGAGCAACATTCGAAGATAGAATTGAAGTCCCTAGCTAATCGCCTAAAGTTTGTCCATTTCGGTGAAGGAGCATCACTACATTTAATCATCTCAAAAGGGTTAACTAAAAGTCAAGAAAAAAAATGTTAAGACAATAAAGGAAACACTAGGAAGACTCAATCCAACAATGAAAAATGGATTTGTAAACATGGATTTGGCAAAAGATAGGGAGGCAAGGAAATTCTAATTGCAAGCGCTAGAGGAACTAAGGTTGGATGCTTACTAGAATTTGATAATCTACAAAGAGAAAACAAAATTATTCAATGATAATATGATCTTGAGGAAACAATTTGAGGTGGGACAAAAAGTGTTATTATATAATTCTCGATTAAAGCTTAATTCAGGTAGTTACATTTTAGTTGTCTTCGTTCTTTATTGTCACTAATATATTTCCTCATTGTGCAGTGAAAAAAAAGTTGAAATACTAGGAAGATTTTTAAGGTGAAAGAACATAGATAGAAACCATTTTATAAGGAGATGACACTTTCAAATGTAGAGGATATTAATTTGACACTCCTCCAATAAGTGAAAGTTTGAGAATAAAAAGTTTTATCTAGCATAACGATGTTAAACAATTATGTTTTTTGGGAGGCAACCCAAAATATGATAGTTTTCATTAGTTCAGTTTTAGTTATATATATAGTTTTCATTTGCTTGTTTTTTAGAAGTTAATTTACTGGCTTAAGGGGAGAAATGGGTCTTAAAATTCCATAATGCTAAATTTTATAAGGCATGAGCACACTTATGTAAGTCAGTTGTAAGTATCAAAGACTTAAAATTCTAGAATACTAAATCTCATAAGGCAAGATTATGCCTTATGTGATTTAACTTTCTGGAATGAAAACTCATAAAATTCTATAATATTAAATCTTATAAGATGATATCATGCCTTATATGATTTAACCTTTTGGAATGGAATCCCTAAAATTCTAAAATACTAACATTCATAAGGCATGATGAAGCCTTACACATATTAGTAGTTTGTTTGATTTTAAAGAAAATTATAAAATTTTTAATAAAAATAAAAATTTTATTTAAAAATTAAAATTTTATTTATAAAATAAAATTTAAAAAAATTCTATTTTATTTTGTTTCTTTTTTAGCAAGCAACTCCACGCCTAGCAAACGCACTAAGCTACCCATAGCATACTCAGCAAATGTGGCCATACGCCCACATACATCTAATTTCAGTTGCTCATAACTCAAGGGAATATTCTACTTAGTGCTTTATTTTTTGTTGATTATATTTGTGACATGTGAGCATCTTATGCTTACATTAAGGACAATGTATGATTTAGGAGTGAGGGAGAAAGAAAATATATGATGATTGACTTTTTGATTTGTGCTCGTACTTATGAATATTATGATTCATATATTGATTATTCCTCATGATAACCTTAAAGTTTGATGATTGTTATTTAGAAATAATCCCCAAGTTAGGATACATTTTTTATTTAAGTCATAATGCATGAGAGAGACAACCAGAATTAGTGTTTTCATTAAATTACTTTCAAGTATCTCATTGGCTTTGTTAAATGAAAATGAACAAGACTTAATGCATTTTGACACCTATGTGAGCTTTGAGCCTATGAGAATTCATCACATTTGTGC
>JAOSBO010000007.1:13765088-13779654 GCA_027563915.1 Erythroxylum rotundifolium
ATGCCTTAGTGCTTTTAACCTTAAGAAATCTTCCCAAATTACCCTTATGCATTCTAAATTCTTCAATTTAACTTACATCATACTATACTCTAACTTAATCTTAATTCTTCTATCTAATACTTCAAATTTCCATCCATCCATGAAATAAATCCTCCTAAACTTGACATAATAGTTAAACTCTAATTAAAAATGATTTACCCATCAAGAACATAAAATTCATTTAATTCATGCTTACTAAAATAAAAATTCGGCACCTAACACTTCTCCCCCTCTTAAAAGAATTTCTTCCTCAAAATTATTACCTGAGTCATTGAATAGCTGTGGATACTTCTCCTTCATTGCTTTCAAAGGCTCCTATATTGCGTTCTCCATCGAATGGTTCCTCCATATGAATTTGTCCAACTTCACTATCTTGTTTCTCAAAACTTTTTCTTTCGAATCTAAGATTTCCACTGGTTGCTCCTCATAGGTCAAATCTTCCCTCAATTGAACTTCTGAAGGTTGAACTATGTGCGAAGGGGTCGGATCGATACTTTCTCAACATCGATACATGGAAGACATTGTGAATCTTAGACAATTCCGATGACAAAGCTAACTTGTAGGCTAAAGGCCTGATCTTCTCAATGATCTCATAAGGGCCTATATATCTCGGGCTAAGCTCACTTTTCTTACCAAACCTCAACACCCCTTTCCCTGGAGAAGCTCTAAGAAACACCTTGTCTCCAACTTCAAATTCCATCACTTTTCTACTTGCATCTTCATAGCTCTTCATTCTGTCCTGAGCTGCTTTAATCCTCTATTTTACCAATTTAATCTTATCAACTATGACTTGAACCAACTCAGGTCCTAAAAGTCTCCTTTCACCTTGCTTATCCCAACAAATGGGTGTTCTGCACCTCTTACCATATAAAGCTTCATAAGGTGTCATTTGAACTCCCAAATGATAGGAATTATTGTAAGCAAACTCAATTAAAGGCATCCCATAAGCCTTTAATATCCATAACACAAGCTCTCAACATTGCCTCTAGAGTCTGTATTGTTCTCTCCGATTGTCCATCAGTCTGGGGATGGAAAGCTATACTAAAGTGCAGCTTAGTTCCCAAAGCCTCCTATAAGCTTTCCCAGAATCTGGAGGTGAACCTGGGATCTCTATCTGAAACTATGGAACTTGGAATCCCATGAGGCCTGATTATTTCATCCACATATTTCTTGGCCAAAACATTCAAAGAATTCATCTGCTTAATTGGCAAGAAATGTGCTAACTTGGTTAGCTTATCCACATCTCCCATATTGCATCATGTTTCCTACTAGTTCTCGGTAATCCCATCAAGAAATCCATTGTAATTTGCTCCCACTTCCATTCCGGAATAGACAAGTGCTGAAGTTTGTCTGAAGGTGCTTGGTGCTTAGCCTTGACTTACTGACACACTAAGCATCTCTTAGTATACTTCGCAATATCCTTCTTCATTCCTTTCCACCAAAAATGCTCCTTCAAATCTCTATACATTCTTATACTCCCCGGGTGTATTGCATAGGGAGCATTGCGCGCCTCATCAAGAATTTCATCTTTCAGTTCTTTCCTATTAGGAATACATAGTCTGTTCCCTATCACTATCAATCCATCTTCCCTTACCTCTATTTCAGAATGTTTACATTTTTTAATCTCTTCTCTGAGCTTGCTTAAATACTCATCCTGTTCCTGCAATTCCTTAATCTTCTCATTCAATACTGGCCTCACTCTAAGGTTAGCTAATACATAATTAGGTTCAACTTGCCTCAATGTGACCCGAAGTTTGGCTAATTCCTTCAACAAAGGAAGGTACACTATCTCCACATATGCCATAGTGGACTTCCTACTCAGGGCATCCACTACTACATTAGCTTTCGCCGGGTGGTAGTCTATCATCAAGTTATAGTCCTTCAATAACTCTAACCATCTTCTTTGTCTCAAGTTCAACTCCCTCTGACTCATCAAATACTTAGGGCTCTTATGTTCTGTAAATACCCTAATAGTGACTCCATAAAGATAATGTCGCCATATCTTCAATGTAAAAATTATAACAGCCAACTCCAAGTCATGAGTAGGATAGTTCATCATATAAGGCTTTAATTTCCTAGAAGCATAAGCGATCACCTTATCTCCTTGCATCATCACACAGCCCAATCCCTCCCTCTAGGCATCACTATATACTGTGTATCCATCGTTACTTGAGGGCAAAGTCAAAATTGGTGCACTTGTCAATCTATACTTAAGCTCCTCAAAACCCTTCTGACACTCATCTGTCCACACAAACTTCTGGTTCTTCCTTGTTAATTTGGAAAGTGGAGTAGCTACCTTGGAAAAACCCTCCACAAACCTCTTGTAATATCTTGTTAAACCCAAGAAACTTCTTACTTCAGCTACATTCTTATGTGCTTCCCATTTCACAACTGCTTCTATTTTTCCTGGATCCACATGTATTCCGTGTTTTGAAATCACATGTCCAAGGAACGCTACTTCCCTTAACCAAAATTCACATTTTTCAAACTTGGCATACAACTCATTCCTCCTCAAGGTCTCCAATGCAATCCTCAAATGCCCTTCATGCTCCTCATCACTCTTGCAATAAACCAATATATCATCAATAAAGACAATGATAAATCGGTCTAAGAAAGACTTAAAGACTCTATTCATTAAGTCCATAAAGGCTGCAGGGGTATTCGTTAGCCCAAAAGGCATGACCAAAAACTCAAAGTGGTCATACCGTGTTCTAAAAGCAGTCTTTGGCACATTAGTCTCCTTTATCCTCAACTAGTGATAATTCGATCTCAAGTCTATCTTAGAAAAGACTCTCGCGCCTTACGACTGATTAAACAAATCATCTATGCATGGAACCGGATATTTGTTCCTTATGGTGACATGATTAAGCTTCCTATAATCCATACACATCCTCAACGATCCATCTTTCTTCTTCAAAAAGAGCTCCGGAGCTCCTCAAGATGAAGAGCTCGGCCTAATGTAACCTTCCTCCAACAATTCTTCCAATTGCTCCTTAAGCTCCTTCAACTATGCCGGAGCCATTCTATAGGGCGGAATCGATATTAATGTTGTGCCCGGAAGAAGCTCAATGAAAAATTCAATTTCTGTAGGTGGTGGTAGTGTTGGTAATTCCTTGGGAAAGACATCCGAGAATTCCTTTACCATAGGTATATCTTCTAACTTCTTTTTATCTACCCTCGTGTCTACCTCATAGGCCAAATATGCTTCACATGCTTTCTTCATCATCTTTTCTACTGTCAAAGCCGAAACAATTCTAGGTTGGCTTGCTTTTCTGTCTCCCACAAACACCACCTTTCTACCATTGTCCAATTCAAACTCCACAATCTTTCGTCTACAATCCAAGTTGGCATTATATTTCTCTAAGGTGTCTATACCCAAAATCACATCTAAGCCTCCCATCGTAAATAGCATTAGATCCACCACTAATAGTTCTCCCCCAATACTTATCTCACAATCTTTATAAACTTGACTAATCACAATATACTAGCCAATTGGAGTACTCACCATCAGAGGAGTATCCAACGGGCTTATATTTTTACCACACACAGTTCTGCTTGATGACACTAATGAATGGGTAAAACCTGGATCAATTAAATCCACAATATCATCCTCAAATAATTTAATCATACCAATCACAACTTCTGGAGCGGTCTCTATATCTTCCCGTGTCATTGCAAATACTCTAGCAGGTGTTTACCCCTTGGGTCTCCCTGGAAGATTCACTCTTCCTATTACATTAGAACCGCCCACTTGAGTTGTAGACTTATGTCCCACAATTTCATATCTTTTGGAAACTTGCATATGACTTCTCTCCTATCTCGCTTGCGAAGGACACTCTCTAGCCATGTGCCCCTTCTATCCATATTTAAAACAAGCTCCGGTCAATCTGTAACACTCTCCTCCATGGAACTTGCCACAATGATCACACTTAGGGATGGATGACTTGTCCCCTTCTCCCCTTCTACTGCCTCTAGCCGTTGAGGCCTGATAAGAGATAGTCCTCATTTGTCTAGACCTACTTGCACCCCTACTCCTCTCCTCAGACTACATAGGAAAGCTCCTGGCACTTCTCTCTAGCATAGGAGTACTGCCTACCCTCTTGAATTGTTCTCTTCCTTTCCTCTTCTTATTCACAGCACTCTTTATATTCTCTATATTTTTAACCCTCAGTGCCGCTTCAACTTGCTGTTTAAAATCACAAAAGTTCTACACCAACACTTTCTCTCTGATGGCTAAATGCAAGCCTGATTCAAACCGATGACATTTAGCTGCCTCAGTCATAATCATCTCAGCTGTATACCGAGACAATTATGTAAACCGCCGCTCATACTCGATCACTGTCATCTCCCTTTGGGTGAGACTCAGAAGCTCCCTCTGCTTCTGCTGAATGTAAACCTCAGACAGATACTTCTTCTTAAAAATAGCTAAGAAGTCCTTCCATTCCAGCACTGGAGGTCTCATCTAGTTCCCTAGCACACTCTCCCACCAGTGCAACGCATCCCCCTGAAGCAAACTAGCAGCATACATGACCTTCTTGTCATCCTCACACTCCATCTGATCCAGTATCCTGTTGGTCTTTCTCAACCAATTCTCAGCTTCCTCGGGATCAGTGGTCCCATAAAAGTCCACTGCTCCATACTTCTTTAATTTTTTGAACTGCTTCCCTTTCTTAACTGGGGTCGAAGCAGAAGATTGTGGCATCTGTTCTATAGCCACCTGGTGAAGGCTTGGAATATCCTCGGATCCAATGAAGGCATCTACTCCTATAGAACAGGCAACTTCTAAGATGGGGACTGAGAGGGCTCATCACTGTGCCCTACAAAAGCCTCAACATTTCCTAGGGCTACAGACTCATCGGCACTCTCCTCTCTTGGTGGAGAGTCAGGTGCAACTGATCCTTGCAAAACTCCTCGTGTCCTTCTATAAGGTGGCATCTTACTCCTTCAATTATTAACACTAACGATTAACTTACATTTTATTTCAATCCTATTTCTTACATGTATGCATGTCATTTAATGCAATCAAATCAATTTAACAATACAAAGAATTAATTACATAACATAACAATTTGTCCTACTATGCATCCTATGCCTAGGAAAAAAAGCCTAAGCTCTGATATCACAAGATGTCAGATCCTGTTTCAGGAGCCCAGCTATCGCATTCGAATATCCAAACATTTTACACAACCTTGCATTCAACACTAATCCCCTTTTTGGGCTCATCTCCATTCAAGCCTAAATATGTCAAAGATTAGCGTTGGTGAGTCCACAATTTGCATATGTATATGCTTCGGGACAATTAGCATAACTTCTTAACTTCTCCTTCTATGTTTGGCCCATCGTCTATAATGGGCCCATCGTCTGGGTTTCACTATCTTATTGTCTATGTTTGATTTTGTTATCGTCTATTTTCTATCGTCCGTGTTTCTATCATCTACCTTTCTATCGTCTATCTTTCTTTTACGTCTGCCTCTCGTTTGCGTTTATGTATGACGTCACTATAGAGGATTCCTTTCGTCTGTGTTTTCCTTTCGTATGCCTTTCTTAACGTCTCTCTTTTGTCATCTGTCTTCGACTTTTTATTGTCAACATTTGACCCCCTATCATCTGGGTTTGACCTTCTATCGTCTGGGTTTGACTTTCTATCGTCTGGGTTTGAGCTCCTATCATCCGTGTTTTATCGTCTGTCTTTCGTTGCTTCTTTCTTTGTGTATCATCTGTCTTTTTTCTGCCATTCCTTTCATCTGTCTTTTATCGTCTATGTTATGACGTCATCATAGACGATTCCCTCCGTCCGTGTTTTCCTTTGCATCTGTGTTCTGACATCAGCACAGACGATACACTTCGTCTGTGTTTTCCTTTGCGTCTATGTTATGACGTCAGCACAGTTGATACACTTCATCTGTGTTTTCCTTTGAGTTTAGAACAAAACCTCTCCACCTATGGAGGCTTGCAAAACTAATTATCTCCTTATATCAATCCAACTACTAAGTTCTTTGAATCTAACCTCAATGATTCATCACATGAAATCCTTCCAACTCTCACATGCTATTCTAATACTAACAACATTGGCAATTTCAACAGAGAAGAACATGCACATATAAGTTTAATTATCCCAATCTCTAAAATAACAAAATCATACATAGAAATGGAATTTCGATTCATCATTCCCTTACCAATCCAAAGAGTTTGAGCAATTACATATCATTATACACATCAAAACTTATAACAAAATGCAAAAGATACTCAATGTCGATATGCTTATAAAGCTATCCAAAATCACTAACTTAGTACAAAAGTCTCTAACTATCGTGGAGTTTTCGATGCCTTGCAAGGATCACTATCGTCTTGGTTTGCACTTGAGGAGGGAAGAAAAGGGGTTAAGCTACGCAGCTAAGTGGCTAATGTATTTACAGCCATCAGTAACTAGCACAAATTCAAGCATATATATGTATAGGTGCTAAGCAATTCAATTATTCTCAAGTAAACAGATTAATCAGAACACACATAGCATCAAAACGCATCATACTTGACAATTTAAAGATGCAATGCACAAACAATTGGCTCGAGGGTTCCATGAAATCAGAATGGAGAAATCGAAGTTTACACCATGAATCGAATATGTCCTTTTTCGGAGCTTATATGCCACAAGCAGGTAGCTGAGAGAAGGCTCTTGTCAACGTTCACGTGATGAACATAATGGTTCCACTCTCGCCCAAACAAAAGAACATATTTATTTAATCATATGCTTAGACTTTTATGCTTGTTTGTCTTTTCATTCAAACAAAATGCCATGACTTATTCAATGGCATAACTTCATAAATCACATGAATTTTCTATATTCACATAGTTCCCTATCAAGAAAATTGTACATGCATACATATAGGCAAGAATTTACCCAAATCACACAATAACTATAAATACATTACCCACCAATAACTCTCGACAATTGAAGTTCACTATTGTCTTTCTTCTTCATCTTGGATCAAGCTTGCTTGGCTTCCTATAACAACCAATCTCTCGTTCAATACAAATTCAAGTTTGAGAACCCATAGAACCAAAGGCATAAAATTGACCTTAGAATACTTAAGCCCATATATTCCCCAAGCTCTCTAACCCTTCAAAACTCCAAGTGATTAAAATCGAATTACCTTGAATCTTCACCAACTAATGAGATTCTTAGCTCTAATGAAAGCTCTTCCCTTCCTCTTTCTTTTTCCCTTCTTGAGGAACCTCAAATTCTCTCTTTAAGGCTAGGAAAATTCGTGGCCTAGTTCAAAGTTCTATTCTTTTTAACTTTACCGAAACCTCTCTTCTTCTTTGTCTCTCATTTTTTATCTTCTTATTTACTAGACTTCCCATTCTACCCTTAATGGGTGAGAGAAGTCCACCTTACCCTTCCTTTAATGCCTTAGTGCTTTTAACCTTAAGAAATCTTCCCAAATTACCCTTATGCATTCTAAATTCTTCAATTTAACTTACACTATACTATACTCTAACTTAATCTTAATTTTTCCATCTAATAATTCAAATTTCCATCCATCCATGAAATAAATCCTCCTAAACTTGACATAATAGTTAAACTCCAATTAAAAATGATTTACCCATCAAGAACACAAAATTCATTTAATTCATGCTTACTAAAATAAAAATTCGGGGCCCAACATTACTATTGGAAGTAGTAGGCTAATGACTAGCCTTATTTCGTGTTGTCAATTTTGGGACTATTGTTGGGGAGTACGGTATTTTACTTTTTTTTATTTTAATTGTTGTTTTGTATATATGTTTTCGTAAGTGGTTTCTTTTCAACTATTTCATGTTCCTTTCATTATTCTATTTCGTGTATGTGATTTAGAAAAAAAGTCATAGATGAAAGTAATTTTTTCTTTAACCCTTACTCTCAATCCTATAACCAATATTGGACTGATCAACCTAACTTTATTTATGGATTGGATAGTCAGCAAAGTTACTTCCATGATAGTTTGTAGGATGCACAACAATTCCCGTCCAGACCAGAAGTTTCTTATCATGATTCAAGTACATCTTTAGACTACTATACCAATACCTATAATGCGAATAATCTTCAATTTCAATAGGCTATACAATAGCTTCAAGAGAGTATACAGTAGGCTCAATAGGATATCCAACAATTCCAGTAGGATGAAAGGAAATTTTGGTCTAGTTTCCAAAATTGAGAGAGCCAACAAAATTTAGGTACATCCTTGGAAGAATTACTTGATAATGTCACTGCTAACACTTTAAAATTTTAGTAGGATGTAAAATGGTTCTAGAAAGATGCATTGCCTTGATGGGGAGATATCAATCATCTAGAACCCCAAAGTGAAAGGTAGCAACTGTATCAACCCAAGCTGTACCCAATGAACGTTAGTGTAGAAACCTTGCGGAGTGATGAAGAGCTTGAGAATTTTGAGAGTAATACTCAAGGAATTGTTTGTGAAAAAGAAAAAGCTATATCTTTTAGCTCGAAGGTAAATGCTAAGTTCCATTTTATTGTTAAGAATGATTATTTACTTTTATCTAGCAGGTTAAAGGAATTAAACAAGGAAAAAAAAGGTGAAGATACATTTAAGATTTTTCTAAAGTGTATTGACTTAGTAGAGAATAAGAGTTTAAGGATAGGAAAGATGTTAAATGGGAAAGATTATCAATTAAGACCCTCTCCTAAACAACCTCATGTGCAGGAACCATATGTGCGAACAGAAAATCATAATTTTGTTATATGAGGAGAAGTATGGAGTAGAGCCAGCAACCCTAAATAAAGGTGCTTCTTGGGAGGCAACCTAAGGGAAGTAAACTTCTTTTCATTTAAACTTTTTGCATGTATTTTTTTATATGAATGTGTCCTTAGTTTGTTTGCTTTTGCTTGTTTTAAGTCTTCAATCAAAATTAGAGAAAGAATAAAACAAACAATCAAACATTTTCTATTGCTTCTAGGATTATATCATCGTGATTATAGTGTGAATTAACTAGAGAATTTCATAGCAACTTTAGCATTTACTTTTGCTCTTGTGATTGGTCGATGTGCATTATCTTTAAAAGAGCAGTGACTAGTTCTAGACAAAGCTAATGAGATTTTGAGCCAGCTTGTTAGACTGGCACATTCATAGCAGTCTCATTGTCTTTTGATAATATATGACCTTTATAAGATGTACATCTTTATTTTGCTTTGATTTTCTATTTAAGACCATATTTTTATCACACGCATTAATGTGGAGATTATTAGGCATTTTTTTTACAAGCTACGTTAGCCAAATAACCTACCCATTATATGATTTTCCTTCTTGATAAACCCCCTTTGAGCTTTATTAGCCTTTCTTTATGTACTAACCACATTACATGCCTTTAAACTTATCCAAATGTCCTACCTAAGCCATAAAGCTAGTGGATAATTTGTGATTTTTGAGTTTGTCGATATAGAAAAGTATACGTGTGGGGGTGTACATATGTGTGGGTTAGTTATAATGTTAGGATCATATTTTATGTCATATCATTAGAACTCCCATGTTAATATATTTTCTTTTAATGTTTATTAAAATAAGAGAGAAAAAGACCAAAGGAAAAAAGAAAGGAAAAGAAAAAGAAAAAAGAAAAAGAAAAAATGTATACGTTTAAATAAAAGTATCTAGGAGGAAGTGCATATGGTTTGTAAAGTTATTTGTGATTAATGCATCCTCCTAAAGTTGTAATGAATGGGTTATTTCAATATGTTGGATATGAGGTAAATGTTGGCTTAGAAGGTCACTCTTTGTGGTTCAATCTATTGTCATCAATTGTATGAGTGATCCCTTCAGAGTTGGATATACTTCATATGGTTTGTATATGACAGATCAAGTTTGAGTTGTTAAACTTGTTTTTGCATTCATCATAGTTGATATACACAATTGTAATTGAATGAGTTTTTACACTTGATGTCACATTGGGTGTTGCTTTATTTCCCTAGCTTTAATGGCTTTCGTGCTACTTGACCTAAATACATCTCACCTTACCTTTGCCTATATTACAACCTTGAAAGGTTCTTTGATCCATTATTTTACATGTGAATTATAATGGTGGAAAAATGAAATAATTTATTAATTTGTGGAATGACATTATCATGAATGGTATTGAGTGTACCCATGATCATATCATGCTTAAAAGCTTGTAATGTTAAGTTCTTGCTATGTTTTTGAAAGTTGTTCATCTTTGTTTATGTTATATATTCTTGGAACATATGGGAACTAAATAAATGTTTTATTCTATGAGCCTAATTTTGATGTGTTGCCTGAGGATGATCAAAAGCTAAGTGTGGGGGAAATTGATAGGTGCTTAATTGATTGTATAATTATTCCAGAACACTTAGCGATTATTAACATGAAATTGGTTAAGATATTTACTTTGACTCATATGTTATTTTAGGCATGATTCAGAAGTAAAGAAGGTATAGTGAGTCGAAAGCACAATAATTGGGCCACTTTTCGAAGACTAGTATTCGCTTGTTTTCGTGGAACAAGAAGAAGAAAATTAAAAGACAAGAAGAATTCAAGAAAAATGAAAACATAAATAAAAAAGTGGGTTGCATGGATTTGTATGGCCATGTAAGGTATTATTTAGTTAATGGACAATGCATAAGGTATCAAGGTGAGAAGAAAATCGTAGCTGCAGGGATAAATCACCAAAAAGCTACACAGGGGGTCAAAAACATGTTAACAATGTGGGACTTTCATGCAACACACTAGACCAAAATGTCAACACAATTGTGACATGAAGGAGAAACACAATACGACAACAACATATGAAGAAAATGCAACGTAACAAGGTGGATTAAAAAGCAAAGCACATATCAGATATCTTCGTTTAACACAGATGCCTACATAAAACATAAAAGGCTACGTTAAATGCGAACAGTGTCCGTGTTCAATAGAAGTGTATGTTTAAAGAAGTGAATAGTGGTGTGGACCAAAAATTAATGAGAAATAGTGAGTAGCAGTAGTGTAAGAGAGATAAAAGAGAAGAAATAATAGGAGCGAGGGTTTTAGGAGTGTACTTCACATTTTTGTTATTTCTTTCTCTTATTAGAAATTGATTATGTTATCCTACATTAATTGAATTTAGGTTTTGTGTATGGATAATTGCATTCTCGTTATTATTTAGTTACTTATGGACAAAACCATTAGATATTATGAAAGGATGATTTTAATTCGTTCATTAAATCGCTTATTTACAAACCCATTGCTAAAATTTCAATATAATCTGAAATTGTTATATTGAAATTCATGTATAATGACTAATGATTCGTAATCATTAGGGATAACATAACATGGGTTAAATGATGCATCGTATGTGGTTGTTTCCTTGATTAATCAATTTTCCTAATTCATAATGCTAATGCCTAATTATTCGATGGTTAGGTATAATTAACGATTTTATCTTGACTAAACACTACCTAAGGGAAAACTCAGGTTAATTATTAACCCATGATTAATAGTTGCTAAGAGGTTAGAAAACAACAAATAAATGAAATATGTTTAATTAGGGTGTAGGTCGAGATTGAACCAAAGAACCGGGTCCCTATCGAATTCCCCACTTTTATCATTTTTTACATGTTTTCTTTACATTGTTATTGTTAGTTTTTTAGCTTTATTTTATTTTCTTATTTTTAAAACAAAACTCACCTAAACTTAAACAATGATTCACTTCATTTCAACAACTTTACACACACTCTCTGTGGGATCAACCTAGACTCACTATTTTTATAGTAGTAGTCTAGTTTTTATTTTAACTTGCGTTATGACAAGCTATTAGTTGTGTTACAACTATGCTTAGAAATTTGTTCCCAGTTATCTCTACAAAACTTCATAATTCCTTTACCTTTAATTGAATCAGAATATGGAACCAATTCGCCCTAGAGTACCCATATCTGCTAATCTGTAATGAAGACTCAATTGAGGATTCCTCGAGCAATAGCCCTGACCCACCACAATAAATTTTTTTCATGCCTAAAGGACTAAGTTTTACCTTCCATATTGAAATTATTGAGACCAATCAATGGGCATCTAGTTACAATTCTTATTAATGGTAGATCTATAAATAACTTCATATAGACACAATTGGCTATGCAGCTGGACCTCCTCATTCAACCCCTCTCTCACATAAAAGTCACCATAGGAAATGAAAACACTCTAGGTTATGTAGAAATGTATTTTATAGCTAATCTAGCTCTCGATCAATACCATTTCCAAGTTGACCTACTTTTATTGTCAAAATTTAGAGCTGATATTGGATTAGGTGTACAGTGGCTCCCTAAGCTTGGGTAACTTATTTTTGAACGGGGTAAGTTTTAAGCTTATAAATCCTCAATATTCACAAGCACACGGTTCATAAAGGTGTTGATCCCACAAGGAAGCAGAATAATCTTATCGTAAAAAAATATAAGGCTAAAAAGATATGAAACTAAAAATAAACAATGTCATAGAAAGTAAATACAAGAACTGAATTCAACCAGTTAAATCAAAAGTTAAACACGAAGCAATTAACAATTGAACAACAAGTAAGCACAGTGAAAATTAACCAACAAATTTACCAAGTTATGAGAAAAGGGATTTTACTTATCATTAATGTTATCCTAGCTGATTATATATTAATGGGTTGTCAGTTCTAGATGATCCTAGGGCTGATTACTCTCTCTCTAATTATAACCATTAAACCGTAACTTGTAAACCATAATTGGATAATGAAATTTGTAATCTTTTAATTATCAAAAGACTCACAATGCTAACTAGATCATAAGCACTCTTATTTGCCTTGTTGGAAACTTGGTGTTCCTTGAGATCTGAACTGTCCACTAGCATTGTTTGACTAAGAGAAGTTTAGGTGATTCATCCACCTAGGGTTGTCTATGATAGAGTAGGGATTGTTTCCCACTCATGACCATATTGAGTTCGCATATAGATTACTCACTCTGATCCATTATCCTTCATTAAGAAATAATCAACTGTATCATGATCCCTCTACCCATAAAACTCACACTTCAGCTGAACAACTTTTACTATATTTAAGGATGAAGATTCATGTTTTTTAGTTGTCGCTTTAAATTGTTAATTTTGGCCTGCATTTCTATCATTTAATCGGCAGATACAACTCCTTTTTGCTCACAGAAATTTACAGGTTTTCTATTCTGCTCGTTTTTCCATAGATAACTATTACTGACCATCTCTTCGAATAGCTCTTTCACTTCATCTACCATCTTCTTTATAAGTGATTCTTTGCAGCTGCATCAATTGTACCTCTTCCATATGGGGTTACTCCATTATAGAATATTTTCAAAAGAAATTCTTTAGGTATGTCATAGCGTAGACATTTTCTTTATAATTCTTTATATCATTCCCACGTTTCATAAATTGGTTCCTTGTCACCTTATTGAAAGTTTGCGATCTCCTTGATAATCTTCGTAGTCTTGGCAAAGGGAAAGTACTAATTTAGCAAGGCACAAACTAGTTGGTCCCTAGTGGTTACATTAATTTAGTTGAGGGAATGGTACCAAGCTTTTGCTTTATCCTCTAAGTTAAAAGGAAAGAGTCTCATTGTTACGGAAACCTCCAAAATCTAATGATAATAGAAGGTATTTCAAATTAACAATATGTGCATTTGGATCTTCATTCGTTAATCTATAAAAGTGCATATTTTGTTGAAGCATATTTAGAAGGACTTGTTTGATTTCAAAGGAAACTATTTACACAGGTCGCTTAGCTATACCTTGATTAGCTGTATTAGAACCTGGTCTTATGAAATCCATAAGGGTTCTCTGTTGATGCCCTTGGTTTACTCCTTGATCCAACTCTTATTAAAACTCCTTGGCCATTGTTGCTTTTGTGGTTTCTTTTTTTTTTCCTTCACGTTGAGCACTTATAATTGAATGATCTAGATGAGTAATGTCAAGCTTTACATTTTTAATTATACGACTCGAACTTCTTGTAACTCTTGTGATCATGGAAGAGCATGGAAGTAAAATAGAAAGGAAAAAAAAGAAAGAATGGAAAAACTTGAAAATAGCTAGAATGCCTTATACTAAGAGAACTAAACTATTCTTTGTCTTCCCCAACAACATCGCCAAAAATTTGATCAGGGTAAGTTTTAATCTTATAAACCCTCAATATTTCGCAAGTGCATGGTTGTTAGCATAGCATTAGAGGTTTCAATCCCACGAGGAGGGGGAATAATCCAATCCTAAAAAATTCTAAGGCTAAAAAGATATGAAACTGAAAAATAAATAAACCCACTAAAAGTAAATATGAGAACTGAATTTAACCAATTAAATCAGATGTTAAACATAAAGGAATTAATAGTTCAGCGAAAAATAAGCACAATGGAAATCAATCAAAGAATTTACCAAATTATGAGAAAGGGGATTTTATTTATCATTAATGTTGTCCTAGTGGATTATGTGTGATCCGCTTTGTCTTTTGGTTTTACCCTTGGAGGTCGAATCAAAAATTGAATTACAAGGATTGCAATATAGGATGCAACCTCG